>OMLB01018915.1:0-17533 GCA_900302555.1 Myripristis jacobus | reverse complement strand
GGGTATTTTTCTACACAAAGTAAAACACAATGTTGTTCTTTCTTTTTACTTAATATATTTCTTTCCAACATTTTTTTTTTAAATAGAAGGAGCATGAACGCACGTATTTGTGGCAATTTCTAACATTAATGTGAATTTTTTCCATGCTTAGTTGTTTGCTACCCAGCAGCCACCATATGTACTATTTACTATTTACTATATTTACTGTTGTAGTTGAAATGATGTTAGCTCTGACAAAAATTGGATTGTTTTTGGCCCTTCACACCACCACAGTGCAGATTTCTCCAGTGCGAGTTTACCTGGCAGATTTGGCAAATAACCTGGTGAACCGGTGCATCTGCTGCTCACTCTGACAGCACCTTCAGGTCTCTTGTTGCCTCCTCATCAGCTCTTTGGTTGGACAAAGTGTTCCAGTGAGTAAAAAAGAAAAACATATGCACATTTAGGTTTGTCCCACCATCTGCTCGACCATCATCTTGAATTACATCAAATATTCTCGTCTGCCAATTTACCCAAAGACACATCACTGTAACAGCCCTGAGAGCATCGTAAAGGATAACATCACCATCAATGCCCATGAAGTTTAAAACCACTCATTTTCCCCAGTCAGAGGCTACTGCCGTCTGCCCTCCCTCCTGGATATTATATTGCTGTTGTTCTTCAAGTGTTCTATGCAAAACAAATTCATTTATTTTTTTACTCATGTCTAAAATGTACTTTGCAAAAGTGATATATTGTTTTGTGTCAGTGGAAGGCACTTTTTCATCTCTGTTTGGAATCAAACTGAGTTTTTAACTCCCAAGATATTTGATTTCCTATTTAGGACAAGTGTTGTCTTGACATGATTTTATGTTAGGCCACTGAAAACTCCAGCCCCATTAGCTGGTTCATTATCTGGTTAAAAAAAAAAAAAAAAAAAAAAGAAAAGAAAAGAAAAGAAAAGAAAAGAAAGAAAGAAAGAAAGGGGGGAGCAGAAGCTTTGGGTGAGAGTCAGTTTATCATCTTAGGTGGCCTGAGCAAGCAGCTTGGTCCATTACGGCTGATCTAAACGCTTTCTTCCTCCGTGGACAAAGCAGCCAAGAACAGGCTGTCACCGTCAAGTCCTTCAGTCTGAAAGATGTTGACCTAAACAGAACAACAAACTGACCATGAAGTAGTTCATAAGTTGTTTGCTATATTAAATCATGACCGTGAATACTGCACACGTCCGTGAAGCTTAGTCAGCCCAGCCTCTGTAATGTATTCATGAAGTGGCATTTCATTCTGCTGCTTTTCTTTTTTCGATCAGACACTATTTTCTGTTTGTGTAAGGTCTGCAAAATAATGGTTGTTCTATATGTGTATGTATGTATGCATATGTCTGTCTGTCTATCTATCTATCGATTGATATGATTTAGGCTGGCATTTCAAAAAATATTTTTTCTAATCATACAATATCTACAGGCACTACATAGACTGGCAGGAAAGCTGTTTGGTTGACTTTCATATAAATCTATGTCTTTAGGAAGAGATTGCCTTCCACCATTTCTCTTCTTTCTCCCTGATATCTTCATCAACAGCAAACACAGCAATTAATTAATAAATCGGTGACATGTTTAAAAACTTCTGCTGGATAATGGACAATGTTTTTTCATCGTCATTGCAGTAAACTTGTAAGTACACATTGTTATGACCCGGCTCTTAGGCTACAACAAAAATGGGAGACACACCAAGATGCAGGTTTAACCAAAAATATTATTTATTAAATTAAATAACTAAGAAATAACTATATAGGCAAGAGGTGTTGATGCCAGTAAAGTCAGTGATGTAGGTGTGCATGAGTGAGAAATGTGTACATGTTGTAAAGTGTAGAAAAACAAGAATTAAATCAGCACCACCAAATGAGCAGGTGCCTGTGGAGAGCAGCAAAGGGAGAGTGAGGTTAGCAACAGCCAGGCTTTATATCCTGGGAACAGCAGAGCCCTCAGGGCTTCCCAGCTGAGCCCATGACCCACCTGCAGAACCAGGAAGTCTCATGAGCCCAGCCAACCCCAAACTAACTAACATGGGGTCATCACAACATGTCAAAGTACTTTTAGTTACAATCCATGTCCTGTCTTAACAAGAACAGGTGTCACCAGCATCTAGAGTAGGATACTGCCAAAAAAAAAAGCTTTCAATAAAGTTTTTAAGCTCTGTCTTTGTCTTTCCTCCTGTTTCTTTAGGAAAACTGCCACCCTCAGAGCACAGCAGTCCCAACCATTTTCACCTTTCCAAGTCATCTGGTGAGGTTCAGTGTCTTGCTCAAGGACACTTTGGCATGCTCTGTAGAAGAGGCAGAGATCAAACCAGGAACCCTCTGATTACCAGATGACTGCTCTGCCTCCTGAGCCGCAGCACCCAGTAGACAGCAGCAGTTACATCACACGCCAATACTGCTGCCACGTCTCTTAGCAGGAATAATCCTGGTTGCCTAATTTATGATGTGATCATATGACAGTTTTACAGCTTGTGCATGAAGGGGATTCTGCAGTGTTCAGATCATTTGTTGCTGTACTATGTGACCCAAGTTAAACAGGAATTTAAATAGGTAGTGGCAAGAACTCTAATTACTATACTTTTTTAAGGCAGACTCAGGCTGTTTGAAGGGCAGGGGCAAAAAAATCAAGGAGCATTTGATTAAATTAAATCAAATCCAGAGGAAGAACGTTATGACCTGCCAAACCTGTCAAAAGCATCAGTGAATAAAAATCTGCATGTGTGTGTGTGACAGTGAGTGAGCAGAAAGACTGTTGTTTTCTCCATGTGTCTATCTTGTGCCTGCTGTGTTCTCATGTGTGTGAGACTGTGTGAGTGTCACTGAGCTCCAGCGGAGCTGCTGCATCACTTGAGCTTTTTCTGACACATCCAGCGGTGGGATTCAGCGCAGGCACCGATGTGCCACTTGGGCCTCCGCTCGTAGTCAGAGCAGATGCACTCTGCATGGCTGTGGAGTGTGTGTGGATCATCTGGCTGCAGAACAGCCCAGGAGCTACAAAACAATACAGCAGGGGCGGACCCAGGCTGTTTGAAGGGCAGGGCAGAAAACATAAAAAGGGCACCTCCTGCAGGACAGGGGGTCCCACCAGCACGCAGAAAGCTATGATGCATCATGAATTATTAAATAGTCTTCGACTGCAACAAATAACAATATTTGGATTATAGTAACTGAAAAATAAATGTACTTTATACTCTTTTTACTTTGTTTGTTTTGTTTTGTTTTTAAATTCCAGTTACAAAAGCCAAATATAAAAACTTAAACAATGCCTTTAAATGTTTAAGACACTTTTTAATGAGCGTTCTTGACTGTTACTGATGCACATGCACCAAACTCCCAGTGATGATCTAAACTTGGCTCTGCAACATAAGCCAGTACACAGCTAGGAGGACTTCATACAGACCTTTATCTTTATGTCCTGCCTTACTGCTGCAGCTTTGGAGCCATCATCCTGTCAAACACAAGCTGCCATGCTAGCCACGCTTTTTCAAACATGTACCCTCATGTATGGAGAGAGATCAGTGCCGGCAGAGTTTTTTTTTTAGCATTCATACATTTCAGTTTGTCTTATATTGAACTTATGAATTCAAAACACTGGATTTGGTTAATAATTGAGACTGAATGTGATGAGTACTGAACTGCGTTAAAAGTTCAGTTTGATGAGTCTGCATTAATTTCGAGTAATGCTTTACCAATTCCGTGTTTTGAATTCATTCATTCAACAGATCAGTATAATCATGACAAACTGAAATGTATGAAACTGAAGTGGAGCTGCTGGCAGTGAAGTCTCTCCATACCAAGCAGCTCGGGCCCTGCACGAATATATATCCTCGCTCAGCTCCTTTTCAGCATTCTTCCTCTTCCTCTGATGTGAGGAAGATTATCTGATTATGTTGAAGCTCCAGCAACCTTTCCATCCTTTGTGCTTCTGAAACAGAGAGAGAAAAACTCTGCTGCACAGGTTGATCTCAATGGTCTGCTCACTGAAGATGGTGGTTCTCCAGTCCATGACCTTCTTCATCTTCTCCTCCAGGTCTCCCCCCTCTCTCTCCTCCATCTCTCCTCATTCTGTCTGGAGGCCTTTTGTCTGCTCTCCATCTCGCTCAGGGCTTTACAGAGGACTTGCACAGATACCTTATGAAAGCAATTGTAAGGGCTCCTGTCCTGTAGCAGCACATCACATTTTCTCCGCTGGAGGCGAATCCATTAAGAAACTTGCACACACATATAGGGACAGCCTTTACAGCACTGCAGCACATTTTATCCACTGGAGGGGCATTCCTCCATCAGAGGAGCACCACATTTATTATAATTTATCATTATTATTTATTTATTGCAGAACCCAAGAGCATTCAACCTTTTTGTCCCATGTGAAAGACAGACAATGGGGCATTTCCTCTCATTTTTGGCACTGTAGAGGGCACTTTTTTTTTTTCAAACATGCCCCAAACCCCCTCAGATGCTGAGATTCAGACCTCAGCGCCACCCAGTGACAGCAGATGATTTTCATTTGAAGGATTGGTGGAGACATCTGGCACTGGTGGAAGAACGGGAGGTTGTCTCTCCAGACCTACCACCCCAGCCAAACCACTGGGCCCGGGCATCCAGACCTAGGTTGGTTCCGATTGTCTCTCTCACTCTGCAAAAGCAGCCATAATGTAGATTTTGGGTCCTGTTGATTCTAAAACAAAAAGTAATCATCAGCCTTCTTTGAAACCTTGTGCTGGACAAACTCTTGTTGAATCTGTTATGGATGCAGTATGACAAAACTAGTCCAAGCCCTGCTCTTTGAAATGTTCATGTCACGGCTTCAACTTATCAGATATGATGCTCATGCTGCTCAGATGTAATCTTTTACAAAACTGATCCTTACATATTATGCATGTGGACTAGCAATTAGTTATATAGGGCAAAGCAGATTCACTTGAACTGCTGTGCTGCATATTTTGAATTTATCATAACTGGGCTTTATTATTCATGTAACTCAGTTTGATAAATAAATAAATAAATAAAAGTTGCTAAAATATTTATTTCAGAGATTTAGGATTAAGCTCACACTCAACATCCAAGAATAGATACAGTCCAAAAGTCCAGAATATCCACTGGGAGGATTTATACATGAGTAAAAGGGAGCTGTGTGGATATAGGGTACAGGAGGCAGGCAGCCAAAGATTTCCTGTCCAGACAGATAAATAACCGAGGCTAGCTGCAATAGATTATCTATGCAGGGTCACTAAATAAAATGTAATGTAATAGAGCAGTGGGCTTATGGCCTTTGCCTGTGTATTACCACAACAGTCTAATAACTTTTTTTTAATTACTGAAGACCTATATGACAGTTGCATTTATTACACAGCTGTGCAAAATCGTCAAACCTGATTGGTCAGTGTGAAGGTATCCTGCAGTCCAGTGTTTTTGGACAATGATTGTCCTTATGAATAAATTGCTGTGGCTAGAGATGGTCACAGTTATACACTGTAGGGACAAAAGTATTGGGCCACCTACACGTTACACCTACAGGAGTTTTTATGACATCCTATTCTAAATTTGTAGGCATTAATATGGAGTTGGTCCCCCTTTGCAGTTAGAACAGCTTCCACTCTTCTGGGAGGGCTTTCTATATGATTCTGGAGTGTGTCTGTGGGAATTTTTGCCCATTCATCCAGAAGAGCATTTGTGAGGTCTCACAAACCTCCATTCTAGTTCATCCCAAAGGTGTTGGATGGGGTTGAGGTCAGGGCTCAATTCCCAACTTAATCAAAAAGTTTTCCGTTTTTTTTCTCACTCAAGTTACCGTAACCTTAATCCAAGTTGTTTTACTTAGCTAAATCCAGCTGCAGAAGTCACTCTCTACAGTGTCAGCCAAATGTATAAATGTTATCAGTGATAACCTGTGTTGCCACTGGTCAACCCACAGCTGCCCTGGCAAATGTCGGCTCACCCATTGGATACATCCATGTGGTGAAATGGAAAAATGCAAGATGGTGTTGTTGAGTTGCACCCCCAGAAACTTGCCGGTGTCCACCAACTCCACTCCCTCCCCCGTCATTGTGACAGGGGTTGGGGGCCTCCTGCTGCACTGGAAGTCTATCACCAGCTTCTTGGTTCTCCCAGTGTTGAGCTGAAGGGTGGTGGCTGTCGCACCATCATATGAACTTTTCACCTAGGTGCCTGTACTGCTCCTCCTTCCTGACATCTGTGGTACAGCCGACGATGGATAAGTCATCAGAAAACTTCTGTAAGTAGCACATTCCTCAGTCGAAGCAGAAGTCAGAGGCGTAGAGGTGACAGTACCGGTGCGCTGGTGTCACCACACTTGACAAGACACCTAAAATACACCAGACACAGACATGACACATCAGGTAGGTGAGGCCAGGCGGTTGTTTTTTTTTTTTGTTTTATGTTTTTTTACTACACCAACTGCATCTGTGTTGCAAGTGGGTCCATGCCAGCCTTAGTTTTTCCTTGTTGAGGGGCCATATACCCACTAAAAGCAACTACCTATATTCAGGAATTTAACTGCAGCACCTCCTATCTCTCTGCAGAACAGAACACAAAGGCATCACCAGTCATTCATTTAAAAAAAAAAAAAAAATCATTTAAAATACAAAAGTAAAGAATGGCCTGCATAATTCAGAATGGTCCACAATTTGGACCTGGTTCTCTTTTTTGTGCAAATGAATTCCAGTGAATCTAAGTTCAGGCCAATAGTAGAATATGCCTTTTCAATTAACTTGTTTATCCTGTTTTCATCCTCTGAACATTAGTCAGTCTGTGACCTTAAAGTGTCTTATAAAAAAAAGAGCTCCTTTATGTGTCATTCTCACCATCTGGAAAAGATTTAAGAAATATAAAAACTGCAGAATAATAACCACGCAAGAACATTTGGCTTTTATTTGAGAATAACCAAGCACTTAAATATAGATGGCCCTTAGAGATGCTATGGGTCCTGTGGGGTCTTACACTAAGACCTGGTATTTCCAGCAGGTGGGGATAAGATGGGGGATTAACTAGTCATTATTCTGAGGCTGAAACCTTTTATTAGTGTATTTGTTGCAGAGAAGCCAGTAAGTGCTTTAGTATAAACACAACTTTGTTTGTATCCTTTTGTTAAATGGATCTGGAGGAGGCCAATGTCTTTTTTGTATAGGACATCTCAGTCATTTTAGAAACACCATAGGGAGAATTCTGCAGCTGTAAAGTTGTCAAGGGTGAAGTACACTTTTAATATCTCCCATTTTCTAAACTACATAACAGTGTGGTAAAAATGCACAGCAAAAACTCTACAGCTTAATTTTTCTACCCAAATCTGTCCTCTGCCCGCATGGGAATAAATTTAGCAGGTGCATTTTGGGCTAATTAACACAGTTTAAAAACAGAAGATTTTCATTTTCTCTGCCACCCTATAACAACTACAGAAGTGTTTGCCTCTGAGCATAGTCTCTTTAAAGGGGTAAAAGCTGTATATAATTCATTTATATTACAGAAACAACAAGACACATTAGGGAATTGAAAGGGGATCTGAGAAAGCAGGTTTATATCACACTTCATACACCACAGAATACATTTTCACTGACAATTCTTTACTCAGTTTTCTGGCAGTTGCTCTGAACAAGAAAGTTTTCTGGTTTCTGCTGAATTTACTGATGCAACTTCACTGCAGAATGATCCCACCCAGCATCACATCTGTTTTCTAGGCCAGTAAATTATTTAGACAGACAACATACTGTAAAGCAGTGTAATTAAAGCCTATAGCATCTTGGAATATGACGCTGGTGTGGCGCCAAACCAGCATGTCATCACACAACTTCATAAAAAACAAACTGTTGTCCTGTTCATCCAACCCAAACACTTAGCCACCATTTAGCCACAGATGCGGTTAAAGATCCTGCTGCCTTTAAAACTGGCCTAGCTGGCATATTAAGATCAGCCTAAAATAAGCAGTGGGGAAAATGTGAGACAGTATAGTGGCACAAGGTCACGCTAACTTGGCAAAAGTGAAGAATTATGAGCCTTTTGGGGCGTTGTTAGAAAACTGTCTAATTTTCCCCTGATGTTTTAGGGATGTCACATGCTTTATCATCAGTTCCTGCAGAGCAGTACAATTTCTTGATCTAGGAAGTTTTAATAAAACAACCTACAGGGCGTTTGCTTTACCTCGTTTTTGGGACTTAAGTAGCATCCACTAGATGACTCTGGAAACCCACTGTTGTTGATGTTTTCTTTTTTTTCCTTCATTTTTCATGCTGTAACACATTTTTGTGGCATTTCAGCTAAGAATATCTAAGTTGTAGCCATTTAACATTTACTGGGGAAGTAACATTTTGCAGATAGTTTGAGGGCGTTCTAACATCTGGCATTCTATGGTCTTCAGCCACATGGACCCGCAGAGGACCCACAGAGCTACGTAGAGGTGAACAGACCAGGTAGTTAAAGGATTGCCAGGATTTATAGACAGTAAAATTAGTCTGCATGTATGCAAGGGAGAATCCATTCCAAAGCAGGAATGGATTCCAAACCTTGGAGTGGATTATCCTGCTTATTTCATGGCTTGTATAGCGGTCTACACATTACGGTGATGGTGGCAAAAGCAAAGAAATTACAATAAAACTTTTTTTTCAAGTTTGGCAAGAGGCTAAGTTAGCCTATGACAGGCAGGCCATGAGATAGAGGAGGCGCTCACCTGCTGCTGTCACCTGGACCCCCAACACACACACACAGCAGAAAGACATTCGGTGGTGAAGCGCATTAATTTGGAGCAAACAGGTGCGGTGATTGGATCGCACCTTGATGACGGTCTGTTACTCAGAAATAACCACAGCATGCTCTGACTGACAGATCAGAATCAGCTATTCAACACAGCTGTGGAATAATCACATATTAAAAAAGTAATGTACACTCAGTGGCCACTTTATCAGCTCCACCTGTACAGTCTAATACAATCCAGGCCAGCTGCTCTGCCATAAAGTTTCTTTCTCTGCTGCCTATAACGCTCAACTTTGCTTTTTCCCACAGTAATAGAGGTGTTCATTCACTTCTGTGTTTGGCACTGAGCTCATAGTTAGTGTTGCTATCGGACTGGACTGCATTTTATTGAAAGGTGTTTCTACTATTCTGTCCACCCTCATGTATATAAATAGGGAGGACAGAAAATTAGAAACGTCTCCCAATATAATGTAGGCCAGCACAAGACCTCTGCAAACTACAACATCAATAATAAACAAAATTAAATTTACACATTCTCCACAATGTCAACAAAAACTGAACATATACATTTTTTTTAAAAGTTAGAATTTATGGCAGAGACACATCATCAGAATGATATTTAGACATGGTGGCAACCAAAGATGCTTAGAGAGAAATGCAATAAATATTTATGTGCGGAAAGACTTCATCTTTTACTGATCATTCCTGATTCTTCTCCTGTATGAACAGTGTGGAGGATTGGCAATACAGAGAAGACAGGGCTACAGTAAAATTGTTAGAGGAAAATGAAATATTGCACTTCTGAGTATACTGCAGTTCTACAATAACTTGTATATTTATCCATCAGCATAAATATATATTTTTTAAATAAATAAATGCATGAATTCATTTATAATAAATTCATGCATCAGGAAACCAGATTTAAAATGTGAAAAATTATAGCTGTAATTGGTAGCTCATACATCCTCAAGCAAGTCACTTTCACTTTGTAGATATTTTCCTTTGATTACAGCCTTGAAGTTGTGTTCAACATCGAAAAAAATAAATAAAAATAATGAAGAATCAGCTCTACAAGGGCATTGCCTACATCACAATGCAGAGGACAGCCAGATTTAAAAGGTGTTTATGATCGACTGAATAATTCATTGATATAAAATATTCACATTTCAATCAGAAGGCATGCACCTAGCTATAGCTACTGCACTTTGGAATAAAAAAGAGGGTGAAGGAGTGGGTGCATGAATTCAGTCATGGATTCAGAAAACAGCCCGAGGGCAAAATATAAAGAAATACTGATTAAAGAAAGAAAGCTGTCAGATTTAGAAAGCATGAAGGATGCATTCTTTGGGTTTACAGTGATAATTAGATGGAAAAAAAAACAATCTGCTAGTTATTTGAGAGGTAGATAAAAAGGAGACAGATATTACAGCAAGAAGAGATGATAATGAATCAGTAAGACATGGATTATCTTAAATCTCTGGCATCATTAAAAAACAAACACAAGATGTATTTTAATCATCAAACATGAACTGACCATCCAGGTGAAGTGCAATATAATGTGAATTAGATACAAGCACACATGCAAATGTAAACCATCTAGTCGAGTGTGCTTTTTCAGTCAGGAGAGAGTCATAAATGGTAATAGATATTTGTTACAACATATGACCAGACTTTTGACACGGACTCAACAGGAAATAATTTATAGGGGATAAAAGCCTTTAAATGAATGCAAGCCTGAATATTCCCCTTGGGGAGCCATAGAGGAAGCCTTAAAACTGGTGGTCGTGGCATGGAGGAGGGGCAAAGGGCTGCACCCACTGAAATGATAACAAGGAGCTGCATGATGAAGGCAGCTCTCAGTGCATCCACCAGCTGGGTGACAATAATGATGAGCCAGAGACCTGGTGTGGGAGGAGAATTTGGAAGTGAAAGAAATTATATTCCTGCTTGAACCTGGTCCTAGAGCTATTTTGTGTGTGTGTGTGTGTGTGTGTGTGTGTGTGTGTGTGTGTGTGTGTTTACTGTGACAAACACACAAACAACCTTTTGATCCAAGTTGGATCCGTGTCAGGTCAGGCCTGATGAAGATCAAGCTGGAACTCTAACTGAATGTTTTTGGTTTGTTTTTCAGTAAACTGTGGATGAGACAGCAAACAGTCTGTGAGTAATGTACGAGAAACAGTCGGGTGTTACACAGCGCTGTTCTTGTTATGTTATGTCAAAAATTATCATGAAAATATTTTAATGGCTTCAGTCTTACAGTTTAAATTAGATTCTTGCCTTTGGTGATTTTTTTTAATGCAAGTTAAGTTAAATTAACAAGAGGCCCTGGTGGTTGAAGATGGGCGTGGAGCAAAGTTTCACTGCTCATTTGCTCCAGGAAAGAAACAGGTAGATCTTCCTTTGCTGATTAAGCCAATCAGTGTAATGCACTTAAGCTCATAGGCACAGGGAAAGCTCAATACTTACAGTCAGCTATTGATTGCCAGGGCTAGCAAATATATGTACACCTGCTGTGTCGCCCCTTAATGTATAGCATTACCTATGGAGAGAGCTCCCATGGATGAAAACCTGTGAATACCATGAATTTCCAAATAAAAAACTGAAAACTGTAATGCATGAATAATTTGATTTAACAAAAATATTGAATTTTATATAGGACTCACTACAGAAGCTGAGAGTAGCCAAGTTTTTTTTTTTTGTTTTTTTTTACATTTCTCCTGTTATCCCACGATCACAACTTTGCTGTCTTGTTATATTGAGTTATCACACTTTGTTTTCTCAAGATCATTAATTATCTCATCATCATGAGATAAGAATAAAAAAACGGTTTCCTCATGATTGCAATTTAATTACTGTAGGTAATGGACTGTGATTACAATTTGTGTCTGCATCATACCTTGATTAAAGTAAAATCTGATGGATCAATCGGTTATAATCACTCCTTCTAACATTCTCAGTTATACTTGACTGACTGGCAGCTGTGTGTTTAGCCAGACATCAAAACAGCAGGAAGTGACCCAACCAAAATCACTTCCCTAATGAATGTACAAACGGGTGACAAATTAAAGGAAAAATCCACCTAAAGCGTATCAGTAAGGTAAAGGCAAAAATGAACCACCGCACACAGAAATAACTTTACTGTAACTATATTAGGAATGAGCAACGCATTTCACCTGCTGCTTCCTCATTGAGCGAACTTGGGGAAGCCACAGGCAAAATGTGAGGTTCTCTCCTAATGAAGTTACCGTAAAGTTATTTCAGTGTGCGGTGGTTCATTTTTGTCTTCAAAGAGATGTTCCTGGAACTGATCAGCACCTGACTGCAAACACTGGCTGTGCACGGGCTGTCCTGTTCACTGCTTCAGTAAGGTGTTGGGGCCGCCAGCAGCTTCAGTGCTCTTTGGCTCCTTACATTGTCCAAGTCTCTGGGACTCCACTGGAGGGACGGAGCTGCATTCTTCTAAATGATACTGTACATAGAGAGGGAGAATATAGTAGCGCTGCAGTGCATAAAGCCCTCCATGAAAAAGACAAATGTACCTTTGAGAGTTCAATAGTGCAAAAACCATAGGCACTGGTCTGCAGAGATGTGAGTCATCCTTCATCCTTATTCCGGTCAAGTGGACGAAGGAATGTGTGGCATCCACCACACACAGGGTGGTCCTGGCATGATTTGGGGAAGGCTCACTGAAAATCAATAAGTTATTCTGAGCGATCACCTTCATCCTATGATGAAACGTTTCTATCCTGATGTGAGTGGTCTCTTCCAAGACGATATTGCCCCCTTATCAAGGAGACGAGGGCTCACTGCCTGACTTCATGAGGATGGAAATGATCTTAGTCTTGATCTAAATCTTGTAGGAATCTATGCCAATGAGCATTGAAGCTGTTGTGGCTGCTTGGTTGGCTTTTCCAATAGATAGATAGATAGATAGATAGATAGATAGATAGATAGATAGATAGATAGATAGATAGATAGATAGATAGATAGATAGATAGATAGATAGATCGATCGATCGATCGATCGATCAAGGTTTCAAAGGTTTCACATACTCTGTGGCAGAAAGAAAGTTGACATAAACAGCATAAATGATACCAGTCCCTCAGGATGACTCAAGTCGGTTTATTCAGACCATCAGGAAGAAGGAGGTCAGATGACACAGACGGATAAAAGAAAGATATAAAGAGGTCTGATTGAGTTGGTACAAAGAGCTCTGATTGACCTGGTTTCATCCTCGGTCTCCAGCCTTGTGCCAGAGCAGGAGAAACAATGGACTCTCAGTCAATCAATGTGACAGTCAGCTGAGAAGACTCAGAGGACAGGACAGTGTTCGGAGCGCTACAAAATGAACGTGTAAATACACCCAAGACACCTTAATGGGTGGTAGCAATTCACCACTGGGTGAGATAACTTGCTTTTAAAAAAAAAAAAAAAATCTGTGCTGTTTCTGCACTGCCATTCCCATAGTTCACATGGTGGCAAGAACTATGACATCTCTCTCCTTAGGGTTTATGTTGATAAAGTTTGAGTCAAAATCTGAGGCTGTGGGTCTCCCCTTGAGCAAAGCTTAGAAAAAGTCGCTCCCCCTCTAAGCTTATCTGAACTGATGAATGCATGAGAGTAAATAGCAGCTACACGATCCCACAGACATCCAGGAATTAAATATCCTCATTTGACAGAACTCCAAACTGCATGCAAATACATCAAAAATACATGAAATAACGCGGACTGCCAAGGCCTCTGTTAGTTTGTCTGACTCTGCTCTACACCACGCTCTCCTTTTGGTAACTACTTAAAAAATCTAAATCCTTCATGAATTTGCACAGTCCCTGAGCTTCCCTTGAAATTTTATGGCGCCCCCTGGGGAGGCTACCAGAAAATGCACCAGTTCTATCAGAGTTTGTTTTCTGGGTAAGGCCTACCAAACACAGAGCGGCCAGAAGAGCAAATGTGAAAGCTTTTATTAACAATCTATAATCAATGATAGCAAGCAGTAAAACATTTACATATACAAAAATTGTGTGGTCAGGAAGACAATACTTTTCTGATGCATGCTCTATTTCAGGAGGTTAAAGCCCTGTGGAAAAAAAAAAGTATGACGGAGTCTAAAACATTTCTGTAAATTGTGGATTCTTCAATAATTGTATGTCTTACAACATGTAATATATAATCCGTCCATCTTTATGTTGTCTCTCAACAAATACAGACAACAACACATAAAAAAACATAAAAATCTGATTGCTCAAAGACCAATGTACATGTGTGGCTGTTGCTTAGCTCAGCAGATATAGCACCAACATTCAGCATCAGCTACACTGTTCATAACATGTTGACCAAAGATGGACTTTTCAGCAAAAGAAACAGTGTATACATATTCCCAGCATCATTTCTGTGAGCTTATTTTAAAAAGAGACATAAGGAGAATCATTTGGCATTAACCATGAGTGAAAGCTGTCACATGTGCCTCATTTGCATCAAAAACCACTCTCATTTCTCTGAGCTTACAAGAGAGAGATTTTTAATGTAAAGTGCAAACAGGGTTTCTTTGCCATGCGGCCCCTCTCCTTTTTTCCTGACCATTGACTAGAAATATGTCCTTTTATATCTGACTTTTTTTTTTTTTTGGCAATCAGATGAAAAAGAGTACTTGGCAGGGCTATAATGAAAGTTTAATAATCCCACCTCAATAGGAAAGAGAGCACTGAACATTTGCTTTAAATGCCACGCTGGCCAATGACTGTGGCACTTTAAACACTCCTTATGAAATATAAATAATAGTATGCTGCCATTAAGCCACATACATGATTTAGATGGATTGCCCTATTAAAAAAGTAGCCTAATGAAGTGCCTTTTTTTTTGTTCTGCTAAGGTTCAGCAATAAAATAAAATGAAGAACCATTTCTTTTCGTTTATTGCATTAAATTATTCACTCCATTTCTCCCCTCTTCTTCCTCAAGGATCAAATGAGCTATCGGGGATCATTAAGACAATGACAGACGGTGTTGGGTTCTGGGTCACTTTCACCGCAGGCAGGAATCCACACAGCAGAGAATTTATTGCATTATTTATTTTGACTGTTTTCGACTTGTTTCTTTGACTCGTTTCATCGCTGTTGCTGTTGCTACAGGAGCTCTGTCGACTGCGCTTTCGTCCTGCTGCCAGTTTTGTCTGACAGAGGATCTTTTCATATGTCCCTCTTCATTTGCGTTTTTTTTATTTGTCTTTATCTGTTTTCTCTGACTGTTCTAACTTTAGCCCTCAGTCTGCTTCAACCTTGGATTTAATTGCAAGAGGAATTATGAGATGCAATTTGAAATTGGACGGTTTAATGCTCGGGCTTTTCCTGCATACGGAATACTGTAAATGCCTGACCCTGCCTTCGGAAGTGTATTTAATGCCACAATCGCCAATAAGTAGTAACCCAAAGTGCTCACATTTTGTCATATAATAGAGAAGAAGAAGGTCTGTAGGTTCATCAAATGCTATGATGTGGTGGGCTAATTTCACAGACATGGATTAAGGCTAATCCTCAACTAGGGTATTGCTTTAAACAGAGATCTCCATTCAAAGGAGCTAGACTTAATCCATATGTGACATCGTACACGCCTCACCCTCAAAACCCTTTCAAAGTGGTACAAATGTTCGTAGACAACCTATTCTCCCCGCGTGACAGGTCATGTCTGTGTTTAAGGAATAATTCATCCAAAAATAAAAATCGTGTCATTATCTAGTCGGCCCCGTGTCAGTCAAAACACCAGCGAGGTTTTTCTGTCTACATTACGCACAGCAAGTTACCTAGCACAGCTTTATGTCAGCCTTCTACAAACAGCTGAAGTGGATGGAGACTGGTTCTTTGCAGCTCCAAAAAAACCCTACCATTACCATAAAAAGTCCAAACTTCATAATCCAAGTTCTAAAGCCAAATGACTGCGTGTGAGTGCAAAAAGCCTACATTTGCACAACTATTTAGTGCAACACCAACAGAAAAGGATCTGTCCAAAGTATTTATGTCAGACCAAACTTTTAGCCTCACAAGCCAGCCCAGTCGGTTGGCTAACCTCTACATCCGTAAGATTAAGAAGAGGTGGGCTGGTCCAACATTTAGACTGACCAATTAATTTCAGCTGAGGGTTAATTGCTATCAGCAGCATGAATGGCACAATTCAGATGCAACCACAGCAAGCCAAGGAATTTAAAACTGTGTGGTGTGCGAACTGATGGCTCATAATTCAGAATAATCATTACATTGTTACATCATTAGATAATTATTGTTAGCATTAAATAATTGGGGAGAACACCAATGCCTTAACTAGTTTGCAAAGCTAGAGGCTACCATGACTTTGTGCAAAACATCCATCAGTAATGTCTTTGTCAGTCTCAGCTCCTAAGTGGACAGCAGATATCTCCAACTTCATGCACTCACGATTTTGGCCTTCCAAAATAATGAGTACTGCAGCTTGGCAGATTCTTTCCAAAGCCGGGTGGGAGAAACGCAAGACATCCTCTCCTCAAATAAATGTCCCATTGGACTTTTACAAGATGTGTTTCTCCACCTCTTGTACAACAGCAGCTATTGTGTCACCAACCGAAATACAAATCCCCTGCTCGCTGAGTTGCAGCTGAATTGTGTCACTCGTGTCATCAATGCTAAGTAACTTGTTTCCAGAATTTTCTTGAAACAGCTATCATTTTCTTTATACTGGTGGGTTGATCTGCCTTATTTTGCTTTGTTTCAACATATTTATACTAGCTCTCTTAAAAATTCCTGAAACGGGACCTGGTAGGGAGCATACCTCATATCAAGTCTTTGTGCACAAGCTCTTTGCTGCACGTCATCCCCTCTCTCTTCCTGCCTCTCTCGTCTCTTGCTACTGTCTCTGTCAAATAAAATAGAAATGCCAAAAAAAATTAAAAGACAACAATAATAATAACAAGGCAAGCACATAATAAAAACTGCTGAAGCAAGTAAACCTCTCATCCCTATAGTAGAATTTTTACCTCATTTTACAAGTGATTAGTTGAGATGGAGATTTTTTTTTTTGCAGTGTAATTGGTCTATTAGACTCTTAGATGAGCCTTTGAAATGCTACCAGTATAGTGTGTGTCCAGAGGTATCGCTCAATGGAAAATGAGAAAACCTGCAAAGCTACCTAGCACTACCTTTTGTGGGTGTGCGCAGCAGTTTTAGCAAAGGCTGGTGCTAAATCCTGGAAGTCCTTTGGACTCAAAGTGACTGGATTATGCTGCACAAGCTGTTTGGACTCACTCTCTATTCGTTTTTGCCCTTTTCTGAAAGTCTAAAGAAACAGTGCACATCCGCCTCAGTTGTTGGAGCTGTGCTTGTTAGCTTTCTGAGGACGTACAAACTTAAACTGTGCTTTGACATGACGGTGAGTAAATAATGACACTTTGGGCTCTAGTTTTCCGGCGCAGCGCAGGGGGCGCAGTGAGGCGCACCCCGCGCAGAGCTAGTTTGGACCAGCGCAGCGTGCGGGGCGCACAGAGGTGCGCCAAGATGGGAGTGGCGGCGTAGCAAGGGGAGGTGTCGGGGAGGTTTCGTGCGCCCAAAGAGCAGGGTGGCGCAGTGAGGCGCACCCCACGCAGAGCTAGTTTCCCAGACCAAGGTGCGCCGAGATGGGAGTGGCGGCGTAGCAAGGGGAGGTGTCGACAGATTTAGCCTGGCGCAGTGACAGTTTCGTGCCAAAAGGCTTCGCCGAGGTGCGCCAAAAGCTCGCCATCTGAAACCACGTCTACTTTCAGCGCAAGGCGCAGCGGACCCGGCGTAGTGACAGTTTGGTAGACTGCCGC
>OMLB01018914.1:26230-37936 GCA_900302555.1 Myripristis jacobus | reverse complement strand
CCAGGTGCATTACAGCCGCGCAGAGAGCGGAGAATCACGAAGCCTCCCCTGGATCAAAGACCTCTTACTGGATGACTCTCAGGTGACATCATGACTGCAAGAGTTTTGACTTTTGAATATGTAATTTAAAAATGGTTATATAATATTCATTTTATCATCAAACAATGGCTTTGCCTCGCTTCGCCTCAGGAGCGTCTTTTTGAGCTTTCCAGCATTCCTTCCTGTCTACTTTGGTCCTTTGACTCACTCTCTCTCTCTCCCTCTGTCTCGACTGCCTGCGGGGTGTGTCCTGTCTGTGGCATAAGATGGAAGAGGATGACTCGACTCAGTATGTGAGTGCAGACTACCCATCCTCTTTTTATTATAGCTCAACTCACTATTAATACGTACAATACAATACTTCTGAGATGTTATATAAGGACAGTTATGAAATCCTCATTATGAAGTTTGACTCAGAGTGTCACTGAATCTGTATATTAAAACTCTATGACATAGTATGTTAAACTTTTTAATAAATTCTCAGTGTTGTCTTACCAGAGAGACAGCAAAGGGAGAGAGATGCATTTTGTTTCAGTGGAAAAGAATGAGTTTGCAGTATTTCATGGTGCTGTGATGTGTTTTCCCCCACAGGAGATGATTTTGGGAGGTCTTAAAGCAGAGACTTTGTACTCGGTCTCGGTGGCAGCGTACACCACTAAAGGGGATGGAACACACAGCAAAGCCAAGTTGGTGCAGACCCTGGGGATTGGTAAGCACATGCCAAGTATACAGTTCAGTGCACTTTATATAGTAACAAACACACTCAGGCATTGATCTTACAGTAAACTGCGCCAGGCGCCAACAGTAAACAAACAGCCAAATCAATTTTAATTCATCTCCTGAATTTACATGATGAGAATTATTATTTTTTAATATCACAATTGATTTTATGCCGGCCACACTTTCATTTGCAGTGCCTGGCTCCCCCTCCCTTTGGGTGCGTCCTGGATCTTGTTCGTCAGTGGTGGTTCGGTGGGCTCCTCCGCTGGGCTGCACTGATTCAGACTCCGATAGCCAGGGGCCCCCAGTGGAAATCCAGGGCTACCGCCTACAGTTTGCTCTGCAGAATACCTCCCTTGACACAACGGTGGATTTCACAGCTCAAGAAAAAAACTTCACTGTCCATGACCTCTCCCCAGGCTCCTCCTATATCTTTGTCCTCTCTGCTAAGAGCCGTGCAGGCTATGGAGAAGCAGCGCGGCAGGAAATGCAGATTCCTGAGTCTCCACCCACAGGATATCCTAAAATATTTGACTTTGTTAACACCACGTGCTGCTCACTCCAGTTCTCTTGGGAGCCCCCTGACCCAGGGGAGTGCAACAGTGTCATCACAGAGTACACAATATCTTACCAAGAGGCTGGGGGTCCCAAACCTCCCAATGTCCCTGCTCCGTCTGCCTCACCAGCTCCCCTTGCTCCACCTCGCCAGGTTACGCTGCCCGCAAGTGAGTCCAGCTACACCATCCTGTGCCTCAATCACAGCACAGCCTACGAGGTCCAGCTCAGAGCCCATAACAAGGCAGGGCCAGGCCCCTTCAGCCCACCACTAGTGTGCCGAACCCTGGCCTTTGAAACAGGTAGGGCTGGCGTCAGGCCTGGGGAACACCCTTCACCCTCTAAGCACTGGTTCAGGGTCGCATCTCAGCTCCCCCTCCTGTGGATGTGATCATGCATCCCAAAATATTTAATGAACTCTGGGCCAGTTCTTACAGGTTGGCCCCTCACCTGTGCACTGCTAAGAGGCTGAAAAAAAACTGCAAAAGTCCCGGGGAACATGAACTACTCCCCCCTGTGTCCTCCACTCACCCACCAATACCTTCATCACCTACCCTTCACCACCAGTGGAAGCAGACTGAATGCTAATGGATGTTTGCTTCAAGAGCACTGCTTATCACAAACCCTCAGGTAAAAGTCAGGACAGGAATGGGGCGTATCTGATACAGAAGGTAAGTGTTCAGTTCAGATCAAACTGAAAACAGCGCCTGGTGCTGTGTACACAGGTAAGTTCTGCTATCTAATAGACCTCCACGGCCACCCCTTCCAAAGCCTTTGCTGACATGCTGAATTTGGGGTCTAACACGTCCTTACACAGAGCACTCCAAGTGTGAGAATGAGGCATGTCACATTCCTGCGCTCTTGTTTGTGTCTGCCTTTTTGTACATGTAACTCTTGCCACCCACTCTCCTCGTCACTTGCCCATCCTCCTGATCATCATGTTGTGTTTTCTCCTAATAACAGATCTGACTGGCACATCTTGCCGTCAGTTTTTTTTTTTTCAGGTCTGCAGTGGGAAAACAGAGGAGCCAGTGAATAAGAGGACATTTGCTTCTGTATGAGTGACATTTTTGTTTTCTTCCCAGACGTGCCAAGGAACTTCTCAGTCAATCTGGCCACTAAGACCAGCGTTCTTCTGACCTGGGAGTTTCCAGAGAGCACCTACCCATATCGTTTCACTGTACGTCAATGGCTTGGTGCACATTTATGTGTGGTGATCTGTATAAGCCCTTCTTAATGTAACATAATTCAGCATACCTTTTGCCAAATTATTTTAATCATAATGGCCTACTGTGCCATAAATGTGTACATTTTTAGTATACATGACCCCAGCTGGAATCAGACTCCTAACTGTGGCATCAGTAATACAATCCTCTACCAGCTTAGCCACACCGCACTGCATATATTTCCTAATAAAGTGCATGTCGATATGAGCATTATGTATCAACAAGGGGTAAACAATTAATTAGTGTTATTGAATTGCAATTTGGCTAAGTGCAAAATCCAAATCAGGAGCTGCAAAGTAAAACTTGTGAAAAAATATCATTACAGATGAAGTATTTTGGTGCCACAGAGATGCCCTGGGCTACAAAACCTTAAAACTCCTGACTTAAGAAAACATGCTTGTTTGATACAGACCGTAGCGAAAAGTTACATCATCTTTTTAATATTTTCTCAGTGAAAATGAAAATTATGATGATCATTCCCGCTAAAATGATGAATCGTGCTGTAATCGCAATAGCTGTCAAAATAATTGCAATTTTTTTTTTACCATATTGTTCAGCCCTTACCTCATTTAACCTCTCCCACAACCCAGGTTGAGTACAATCGGCAGAAGATGGAGGTGGATGCTCGTCTGAGGAAGGCAGTCATCCCCAACCTGCAGCCCGACACCAGCTACGATTTCAAGATCACCTCACCCGAGGGCAACATGGGGGGCCTGCGCCACCGCATCCACGCCAAAACCTCCCCACCAATCACCATCCGCCGCCCTGAGATTGACCACACCCGTGACACGGAGACCACCGTCACCATAATCCTGCCCTCGCTGGAAACCCGCACTCCTGTCAAGTAAGACCGGAAGAGGACGTTTCAGATATAGTTGTAAATGTTCATGGTTTCAGGAAAAATGATGTATTCCTTCACGCAGGTGATTTGCAAGATGTGTGACAAAATGCTTGCTTAGGTTGTTTCCGTTATGGTGTTTATGCTGTTTGTCCTCATGTGCTCCCATAGGAATGTCTACGTTGTGGTTGTTCCACTGAGGAGGACCCGAGGCCTAATCAGAGGCCTCAAGAGCCCAGATGAAATGGACCTAGAGGAGGTGAGCACCTCAACAACGGCGGTACACACTGAGTACTCTGCCTGGAAGGAAGGAAGGACCTATAAACAGAAACACGTCCCCACTGCTAGGAACTTCGGGCAACACTTACCCTTTTTAATTAAATATCAGTGTTCAACCATTAGTCATAGATACTGAAACAACACCTCACTTGTGTGCCCCCCTCCCCCTCCCCGTTCCCCACCCGTCTCTCTGTTATCCTTACTCGCTCCCTCCCTTCCTGCATCACTTTGTCTCTCAGCTGTTAAAAGACATCAGTCAAAGGCAGAGGGATTCTCGGCAGCAGAAGCAGGTGGACCTGCGCAGGGCTTACATCACAGCCCGTTTCACACCTGCCACCCTACCAGCCTTCTTCACCCTGGGGGACCAGCTGGACTACGGCGGCTTTGAGAACCGAGCTCTTGAGCCAGGGCAGGAGTACGTCTTCTTCATCCTGGCTGAGCTCAACGCCACAACTGGGGTACGAAAGTAACCATGTCACATCTCTTTTCTCTCTATGTGTCTAACCGTACCCTCATTCCCTACTCCCTGTGTTTGTCTCCCACAGGCTGTCACTATACATTGTAATCAATATGGCCTTGCTGCTAAAACAATAAAATTCATGTCAGTCAAAGAGTAGCAAACAAAAAGGCAATAACCTCCGCGCATTTCCATCACCCCTGCTAATAAAGAGTGATATATCCACTGTTGCAGTAGGAGAGATATTGCCTTTGCACGCTATATGTGCATTTGAATTAGAATGGACATGGATAAACAACTTGAATTAGGATAGACACTCCTAAGCAAACTGTGATCATTTGTTGCTCCACGTCTCGATGTGTTTTCCTCTCCTCTTAACGAGGGCGTGCCTGTATGTTTGCTTACAGAAGATGTACGTTGCCAGCCCCTACACCGACCCAGTGATTGCCCCAGATTCAGACCCGCAGCCCCTTGACGCAGGTGACGGTCTGATCTGGGTGGTGGGTCCTGTCCTGGCTGTGGTTTTCATCATCTGCATCGTCATCGCTATCCTCCTTTACAAAAAGTGAGTAGCGTAGATGAACAACAAAAAAAAAAAGCGGCCCACATTATTTGCACTGTAGCCATGGGCCAAGAAGTATAAAATGCCAAAGCAGATTTGTCTGAGACCCTCAGGAATAAGCCTCTATCCATTATGTTTTATTCCTAGTGGTGATAATACACACTGGCTGTGTCCGAAATCGATCACTCACTCACTGTGTACTGTGAAGGAGATTATATGTAGCACACCATATAGTATGTCAAATTAAAAACAATGTATTTTTATATTTTTTGTATTTACATACTCTTTTTTTTTCAATAAATAAATCCAATTTAAGTGATGTTGTTGGTTTGATTTGTTTCTGTCTACTTTACATTTTTGTTATGTTTTTTGTATTTTTGTTGTTGATTTGTTTGTTCGTTTGCTTTTTTCTCACCTTAATTTGGTCATGCGCGTCTTGCATTTGTAAACAAAAGACTCCCACCACTCCATCTATGACACTTACACTCGGTTTCCATGAAAAAATATATTTTTCAGCTTTGTGAAAATACAACCCATTCTGAATTTGCACATTTTATCTTTGACATATCATGACGTGAAAATCATACTCAAGGTACAATATCTAATTGCTTACTCACTCAAACATATAAAACCATGGCTGCTGAGATTTCGAGCTCTCAAATAACCAAGTTGGTCCAGCCTCATTGGTTTAGAGAAAATACATCATATTATCACAGAGAACCACATCCATGGATCTCGCCGTTGGCTTTTACATTTGTTTTTCAAGTCAGCAGCTATGCCATGTGTATCTACCTTCAGCCAAACACTGCTTTTGCTTTCTCCTTTGCACTCAGGAATATCTGTCAAGCAACATGCTCAGAATATTTTGTTGCTGGCAGTAGCAGAGGATTATGACTTGTAATGCTCTGCCAGAAATGTGCCTTGTTCCCTTGCCTTGTTTCCTATGCCTGTTGCATTGCGTGATGATACTCATAGCTCCTTTAAACATCCCAAACCTTTTGTGCAAACGTAATCTGTGTTGTGGTGTATTGACATTAACTGTGATAAATGAAATGCTAGCCTATTTAGCTTGTAACTGCCGTCCCCTTGAGTGCGTATATAGGTGTGGACGGGGAGCCGCTCTTTGATGCTAAAGCACCATGGAAATTACATATTGTACCTTTCAGATATGTTTACAATTCGTGTGGTGAAAAGCCAAAACACAGCAGCCTTTTAAAAATTGGATTAATCACAAGAAAGTCTTAGGTCTTCTTGCGGCTTGCGTTTCGCTTCTTCTTCATTTCTTCTCAGGTCCCCTCGCTTCATTTCTTCTCTCTGGCATTAAATGCACGATGCATGCCAGTAATTAGAGATCGCTTTGTGACCATGGCTTGACACACTAAATAGTGGGCCATATAGTGCCTAGTGAACAATTTCGGACACAGCCTCTAACCAGAAGCTCCCACTGATATTGCTTGCTCCTACTGATGTTGCTTTTTCTCCACTGATATTGTGGTTTTGCTGTCTTCACCTTAATGCTCAACTTTCGGATTGATATTCAATGAATTAGGTCCAATTTAGAGGTTTGTTCTGTCTTCAGACAGCTATCAACCAGTCTGACCCTGCTATAGGCCTGTGATATCTGCTGCAAGCCATCAGGCTTTTGAATACTAATGCATAATATTGATTTTCATCTCTAACAATCTGTCTGTTCCCTTCCTTTTCTACCTCTAATTATTCCCTCTCTTGCTCTTGTTTCACTGGGAGCAGCAAACCTGACAGGTAAGATTAAACCAGTGTCAAGCTCTTTGGTCGTTTTAACCTACAGCAATTACTTGATACCAAACATTCTGCAGAGGAATGCTACCAAACCCCATAACACCACATCTAATAATGCAAAGTAAACTTGCATCATGTAACCATGCTAATGGTGTGTCTATACTAAGACTGCTTTTCTGTCCCCTCTTGCATCGATGTGTTAATTGGTTGTTTGACTCATTCGTCTATGAGAAGCAAGCGCAAAGACTCTGAACCTGGAACCAAGAGTCTTTTGAGTAATGCAGAGATGATGGCCCACCACCCTACAGACCCCGTGGAGATGAGACGCATCAACTTCCAGACCCCTGGTATGGAGCACGTACACACGCCTGCACATAAACACACATCCCCCATTTGCATAATTAAGCACACTTCTGGGTACTCATCATTTGGTAATGAAATATTCAAGGCACTAATTTGATCCTGATAAGATTAAGCAGAGAAGACTGTCAAAGTCCCGCTCGACATTAAGATAGATATTAGAAACCGTCAGCTCAGGGAGCCACCATGTACCTGGCAGTGTGCAGGCTATTCCGATATCATGTGGCCACTGCCCAGGTAGTACAGTCGGTGCTTAGTCACAGCTGAGTCATAACGGTGTGACAGAGTCTGTGATCATCTCCGCTCGCCCACACTCCACCTGCCAGGCTGGAGACGGCATGCCAGAACAGACAGAATTGACAGCACAGAGCGAAATTATCATTGTCTCGACATTCCTGAATACTTTTGAGTTTTCTTTGACGAGGCAAAAAAGAGAGATGAATAGATGCATTTTGGTTTAATGATGATCTTTTGTAAAGGAAGTGCCAATGTTCTTGCCAGCGCAGCTAACTAAAACCCCACTGTGCAATAACTAGATCCGTGCGGCCCCACCCCACCCCCTGCGGCTTGTGATAGCTAACAGCACAGCTGCTCTGGTCATGGCGCCAGTCTTCTCGTGCTTCGTGTTTGCTGTTTCCATTCAGTCACCAGCCTCTGAAAAATGCAAGGCCTAAAGGAACATGTGAATCTTTACGTGTCAACATGTTCTCATTAAACAACATTTTTTTTCAGTTGCAGTTATATTAAGTTCACAAGAGCCCTTGCTGGAAAAGCAGCAAGAATCTTGACCATATAGAAAAAGGTTTAGTTTTTTCTTCATCTGCCCGTACAGATATATGAAGTCGAATAATACAATTTTTTATTAGTAATCATTCTCTCTATCCCTGGATGAAGGTCTTGAGTCTTTTTTAAATGTTTCAGCAAGGCTTTATAAAAGCTGCAGAAAAAAAGAAAAAGCCTCTGCTCATTTATTTCATCATAAGCAGTTTTCTCTCATGTGGCAACAACCTTGAAGCTGCCTCCTCAGCCACTTGTCCTCTCCTGAGATTTGTGCTCTTGAGATGCTGGGGAAAGATGAAATTTGTTTCCAACAAAACAGGCTGATGCTATCTAAGGTCATTTTGATTGTGACAGGAGTGTTTTGTCGTGATTATCTGTGGAGGTCTGATTTTCTGTGAAGTTTCACAAGCCAGGTGATACAGTATCAGAAACCAATGTTAAACCATCAGTAACCAACCATCTACAATAGCAGTAAGACTTAAATATTCTTTATGGCGACATGGTGACATGGCTTCATGGTGATGTACATTACAATTTCAGAAACACAGAGAATCCACTCTGATTTTCACTTAAAAGGGGTTGTATTCATATTGGATTGTATGTAGAGCTGGAGAAAGAAGGGCCTATGGGATGCTTCTTTGTTTGTGTGTGTGTGTGTGTGTTGTGTGTGCACCCGTGCAGGCACATGTGTGCATGGGCAAGTGCACACATATGTGAGTGTGTGTATAGGCGTGTGTGTGTGTGTGTGTGTGTGTGTGCACATTTGTTTGTGAACCACCCTCCTAATTGGTGTTCTGTCTGTGTTTGTTTTCTCCGAGTCATTGCTCCTCTGATCACAGAGAAAGCAATTTATCAAAGAAAAACAATTTACAAACAAACAGACTCGCCTCACTTTGTTCTAGCACATGCATCAAAATTGATTTTCTGCCTCAGCGTTTTCCTTAATGATATGTGATGGTCTCCGATTGTATAATTATCTTTTGCCACATCTTTGCATATGAGTGATGTTGACCGGTGATGTTTGGGGATGTTGTCCTGGTGTCTCCGCACACCCCCTAACCGCGGCTTTTTGACCCCTTGTTGCCACACAGGAATGATGAGCCATCCTCCCATCCCCATCAATGAGCTGGCCGAACACACTGAGCTGCTGAAAGCTAATGACAACCTGAGACTGTCCCAGGAGTATGAGGTGAGAATTCACTGCCGGTCATTATGCATCAATAGATAACATGCTTACTGTTTTTTTTTTACATGTTAAGCCTATACATCAAAAAGATTGCTTAACATTTACTTCTCTGTGTACAAACCCTGCATGTTCATGATTTATTGCACCACTGCTTTATTGCAGTATTACTTTGCATTACAGGTGGAGTTCACTCTATCTTTCCATTATCCTTAAATGCAGTATTAAATATACAGCCACTTTGCAAGCGACTATAAAACTATACTGCCTCTTCCCAGTCCATCGACCCTGGTCAGCAGTTCACCTGGGAGCATTCAAACCTGGAGGTCAACAAGCCCAAGAACCGCTACGCTAACGTCATCGCCTACGACCACACCAGAGTCATCTTGGCTCCCATAGAAGGTAAAGACCAGTTGGGTGGTTGGAGAGAAATAATAAGAGAAGCACAAGAGAGTGGCTTAAGGAAGCTTAGAGACTCAGAGCACATTTGTGTTCAGAGGGGGTTACTGGGGGTAGAGAGGGAGAGCTGCATGATGGATGAAATCTGAAATTGCAAACAGTGTGCAAGACCGGCTGTGTGCAGTGACATGAGACTGACAAACAGTGCGAGTGCATTCAAGTGCAGCCGGCACTCCTCCAGAACAAGTGGGGAGAATGGATTTGATCTGGAGCTTGTGTATTTACACTGACAGAGTCTTGTTTGTTTGTTGTCTTCCACTCGTCATCCAGCAGTCGTCTGTTAGAAGCTGCGGCTGGCGAAAAGAAACAGTTCATTAGGTTGTTTGATGTCATACATAAAGGTTAATTCACTGCTTCACTCGCTCAGATTAAGATTAAACAAGATCTTAACGAGAGTGTGTTGCCGCATGCAGGTATCCTGGGCAGCGACTACATCAATGCCAACTACATTGACGGCTACCGAAAGCAGAACGCCTACATCGCTACGCAGGGTCCGCTGGCAGAGACATTCGGGGATTTCTGGAGGATGGTGTGGGAGCAGCGAGCCGCCTCCGTCGTCATGATGACGCGCCTGGAGGAGAAGTCACGGGTGAGAAGCCACACCCATCTGCTGACCCACATACAGAACTGTCATCCACTGTTTTCATTATGAGCCGGTCAAAATACTAGACAACTGTTAAATACCAGCGGATGCCTTAATAACACTTTTCACACCACACTCAGGCCAGGGTCGAGACCTCCATTAACCCTCGTCTGACAGTCACTTTACACTTACTAAACACCGCTCTGGAGCAGGGTTAACATCTGCACTGTGAACTGAGGCTAACCCAAGTCCTGGGCTGCAGCTTAAGTTAGTTTAGGGCTAAGAAATGCCATTTTAAAAAGGTCTATTGTGTCCAAGGGCTATGCTGTTCAACGTGAGGTCCAGGGAGCCCCGGGGGGTCCTTCTGGGCCTTTCAGGGGGTCCTCAGCAAAATGCATAGTAGACTAATTGCACTTTCATTTAATTAACTCAACATTGTTACAATACATAAAAATATATGGACGATTATTAGCATTATGTTCTAATCTCACCACTTTTAATCTATACGTCATTATGAAATCTAAAAAATTTGCTGTTTAACAGAAACCAAAATATCTTTTTATATCAGGGCCTCTAAAGGGCAGGAGCACTTTTAATGGGGATTCATTAATGAAAGTCAACTTGGGGGTTCTGAACATGGAAAAAGTTTGACAAACCCTGTCCAAGGGCATGAGAGCTTTACAGGGCCCCAGGGCTTGTTCGGCCTCTCAAGGCAGCGTTCCCAAAAATTCTTATCAGGCATCCACAGCTTTGGCGGACATTGTCATCACCAGTAGAGAATATTAGAGTCCTAATAGTCCAGACTGTACCCAGTCACAGTCATGGATAACATATCTGTGGGCTCTTTGGCAATCTGTTCAAGTGAAGTCAAGTCACCAAGACGTCCTCTTTGGCGGACTAATTTGGTGAAAACAAAGAGTGACGAGAAAACCTCCGTCGATGCAGGACCCAGTCCATCTGTTCAGTCTGAGAATAGTGGTGGAAGTGGTGGTAATTATTACTGTGATGATGATGATGATGATGATGCCGTGCTCTCATTCATGTAGATAAAGTGTGACCAGTACTGGCCGAGCCGAGGGACAGAGACCTATGGGATGATCCAGGTCTCCTTGTTGGATACGATGGAACTGGCCACCTTCTGTGTTCGCACCTTCTCCCTGCATAAGGTAAATTCGGCTCGTCTGCCTGTGTCTCTTTTGTCTCTATCCAAGGCTCTTGTTAATTGCGCCTTCCCTGCTCCTCCACATTCCCTGCTAATTTTACCGTCACATCCAGTGAAAATGCTTTGATCTGTGGGTTCACAGTTATGAACCAGAAGCAAGTGGAATAATAATGAATTAAAATCTCTGCTGTCACTGGGAGTGTGGAGTAGACAGAGGGCATGTGGGCACATGGAGGAGAATAGATTAGACCGGGCTTCATGGAGCGCTCAAACGAGGCCAACTCCACGTCTCGGGCGCTGGGACCTGATCACTGTTGGAAGCAGAAGAGTTTCTTACAGCAAGGGGCTAATCTAAGACCGTCAGACTAGTATGTCTCTGTGGCCTACTTACACAAGCAGAAAGTAGGCCAACAGGCTTCCAACTGTAGCACCTCTTCTCAAAATTTTTGTTTATGCCTTGTGAAACATCAGAATAGGAGATGTGTCACATAGCGGAAAAATAGAGGGCACACAGAATGTTCGGCATCGCTTGTATGATTGTGGCTTTTTTATATATGATAGGAAATATGAGAATATTTTGGATTTTGGGATTTATTTTTCTTTACATAAACCATTCCTTTTAAAAGGATTTTTACATACATTTTCTAAAAGGAACCCATTTACTGAGCTGCACTGCAGATCACACATTTGTTGAGTATTATTATTATTATTTTTTTTTTTTTTTCAGAAATACACCCATCAATCA
>OMLB01018914.1:3222-22188 GCA_900302555.1 Myripristis jacobus | reverse complement strand
CTACCCCTAAAAAAAAAAAAAAAAAAAAAAAAAGTGACAGTGCATTACAGTGATCACATCACTGTAATGCATTATTGAGACGTGCGCTACTGTCAAACACAGGTTTGCCCTTCAGCCTTTTACAAATAAGTCACAAAAACTTTGTCCTTTTCCATGCTGTGTTCTCACAGGAGAAATGCCACCAGTACTGGCCTGCTGAGCGCTCAGCCAGGTACCAGTACTTTGTGGTCGACCCCATGGCTGAGTACAACATGCCCCAGTACATCCTTCGCGAGTTCAAAGTCACGGATGCCAGGGTGGGTACTGTGTGTGTGTGTGTGTGTGTGTGTGTCTAAATGCCTGTGTGTTTAATGACTTGTTCCCCTGCCGTACATTGTATTCAGACAGCAGTGTAACATCACACTCCTTGACATTTACCCCGTATTCCCCATCCATCAGTGCTTTAGAGAGCAGTGGCGCAAAGCATGTCCTATCGACCCGTCGCGTGTGAATGTTCATTGTGTGCGTGTGTGTGTGTGTGTGTGTACGCGTGCATGTCACAACAGGTTAGTCCTATCAGCAAGCCGCCCGAGATTATTCCATTCAACCATGCTCTCTAAAGCTGCTGGTCTTGATGGCGTCTGTGTGTATGTGTGTGTGTGTGTATGTGCATTCACACATGCACATGTGTACCGGTCATAGATAACTCCAGTTAAGCCCGCCTTGCACTGACGCCACATTGACAGATGCTCTATTGATCTCCATTAAAGGGGAGTCAGGCAGGCTGAGCAGAAGAGAAAAGATATAATTGCCTGCTGAGTGGTTGACAATAGCAGACTTACCGACATTACAGCAAGAAGTTAACCACAGTCGCTGATCAAGTGTCAGATAACAGTAATCATTAGAAGGAAAGGGGCTTTTGGTTTGGACGTATCTCCCTCCACACTCAGCGCGGTGAGGAGAGGCTTTATAAATAATGTCTTTTTGGAATCGTCGCTCAGTGAAAGGCTTAGTGCCGTGATAAACACTGACAAGAAATCAGATACCTTTTCAAATCAGCTTAGCCTCAGGTTTGCGATGCATATGCATGGGGAGCCGCTCTTATCGTTTCCTCGCTCCTTCAGGATGGCCAATCGCGGACAGTGCGTCAGTTCCAGTTCACCGATTGGCCGGAGCAAGGAGTGCCCAAGTCCGGGGAGGGCTTCATCGATTTCATTGGCCAAGTGCACAAAACCAAGGAGCAGTTTGGCCAGGATGGACCAATCAGCGTTCACTGCAGGTAGGATTTTTTAAGATTATTTTAGTATATTATTTAGACGGGTACATTGGAGAGAGCAGCAGAGTTAGCCTCAGCTGTATAAGATATGCACTCTACCCGGTGACCCACCTGGGTGCCCCTGCAGGTAAGTATTTACTGTCAGCTGTGTTTGTATAAGGAGCTTAAGTCAGTTTTTTAAAATAAAGCGGTGTACTACTCGATGTAAAACAACATTTTAATTGAACACTTGGGTGTATATAACTATATATATAACTGCAGTAATCAGGTCAGAATGTAGCACATCATTTTCAGAGCACACTGGCACACTGTCAGCTATATTGTTTAGGGTGTAGTAAATGTTGACTGTTTGTGTTTATGGTTGTAGTGCTGGTGTGGGGCGGACTGGTGTCTTCATCACCCTGAGTATTGTGCTGGAGAGGATGCGCTACGAGGGGGCTGTGGACATCTTCCAGACTGTCAAAATGCTGCGGACACAGAGGCCAGCCATGGTGCAGACAGAGGTACAGACTTTAAACACATGCGGGTTTCACTGATTCACTGATTAGGGCGCAGATTCGGGCGGAGAGGAGAGAAAATAAAGAAATAGACTGGAAATTCACATTTACACTTCAGGTGTTAAGCATGGTTACTTGAGCAATAATTTATAGGAGAAAGCTCTATAGTGTGCAGTTTGGCCTCGAGCCTTTTATTGCACAGTAGAGCACAGTAGAGCATGACTTTGAGTGTATTATGCAATCATACCACAGTTTCATTATTAATTCAGTATTTATTTTTGGGGATTACCTGCTGAGAAAATGATTCCGCAAAGAAAAATAGTTCCCTATACTTGATCGTTACTGTGTATCAGCTGATGTAGTTCAATAGGTCAGCCATTACTTTGCATCAGCTTAGTTACAGGTATCCAAGGTGATCAAGGCAGAGTGATACATACACAGAAATGCAGTCAGAATGCCTCTCAGCCAATCAAAACGCTAGATTTGAATTCACAAGTATGACTTGAAATGTTTGGTCTCTATTGGGACAAAACCATGGCTGCATTATGCAAATGTGTGGTATCATGCTTGAAGCATGCACTCGTGTTATTGTGCATTCATGAATCAGTATTTCTGTTCGCTGAGTGCTTCGTTTTTCAAATCTTCCCACTCATTCACAAATGTTGAATCACAATTACAAAGAGTGGTCTTTATTTGCCAATTATGATGCGAGTCCATAAACGTGAACACCCATTTGTAAATATGGCATTACACATTCAGAACTCACACGTTCACAGCTCGTGGGGCATGTTCATAAGTCTGAGTACACATTTGCATAATAAAGTCATGATTTCATCCCCTTAGTCTCTGCAGTTCCTGCCCTGTAAAATGGTGATAATTATTAATAACTTTGTCATACTATAAAATGAAACTGAAATTAGACATTACCCAGTCCCCAGCTAGTCTGGTCCTATGTACTATAATAATAATAACTATAATATATTGTGTGCTTCTCAACTAGGACGAGTACCAGTTCTGCTACCAGGCTGCTCTGGAGTACCTGGGTAGCTTTGACCACTATGCAACGTAAGTGAAGAGAGAACCATCCATCCATCCTTCTGCTCTGAGGTCCACAAACAAACCAGAGAACAAAAGAAAGACAGTCTTAAGTAACAAGAACATCAAACCCCTCTGGGCGCAAAGATTCCAAGATGAACTTGACGCCAACAAGGACAAAAAGCAACAACAAAACAGCAACAAGAACTCTAATGTCCAAGAGCACCCACACTCGTCAGGACGCCGCCTGAAGAGCTGGTGGGTGTGAAGACTATCCATGTGTAATCCATATACTTACCTCAGTGTTCCAGTGTGAAGGACGTATAATACATGTGTGTTGTGGTCAGCTATCTCCAATAAGAACCAGTGAAAAACAAACTGCTTCTGAACAGGAATTATGATACTATATGTGTATAAAAAAATAACAAAAACAAAAACAAAAAAAAAAAGAAAAGAAAAAAAAAGACACAAAGAGCCTGGATATTTGCTGCACCCGAAATGGGCTTTTTATCCTCAACTTTGTATCTATTGGTTTGGTGTACTAAGGGGTTACAAAGTGCAAAGGTGAACATTTCTATGTATCTGTGAGTCTGTTTCAGAGGTGTCTACTGCTGCCACAGGTAGTTCTGATCATAGATTAAAGCAGATGACTAGATTACGCCTCAGCAGAGGCCGATGGACTAACTTGCCACCCTGGGGACTGTTGGAGAAGCATGTCGATGCTTATTTACCCTACGCACAGTGCCAAGAGAGGCCATGCTATTCTGTTCTGGGGCAGATTGAACACGGACTAAGTTAGAGATGGGTCTATCTATTGTCCAGCTTACATAAACACAAGTCAGAGCAGAGCCCACTCCTACAGACTGGCCTAGGATCAATTCACACTCCCCAGTCCCGTCTTCACTTGGGAACAGAGTCATAGCTGGCCTCAGAACAGTGATTAGAGCCCACTTTATCCTCATCTGGACTGAGTTTTGTAGTCAAATACATTGTTCATTCCGCTGAGCTTGCTTGCTATTTGCCGTAGCCCTTTCTCATCCTCCGCTCCTCTTGATGCCAACCCCATTGTGTCAGTTCAGTGGCTCATAAGAAACACCAAGGGAAAGAATTGAACTCGGATCCATTCCCACTCTAATTTCCCACAGTTTTCCAGCGCATTCCTGCAGATATTAACGTGACTTTTGTTTGTTTTTTTGGTTTTTTTTAATGTCTTTTGCCTTATGCTGAACTATTTTGTCTCTCTGTATCTCAACATGCTGCTTTAACGCTCATGCAGTTTTCTGTGTTGTGTGCTAAACATTTAGTGTCATACGGTTGCTTACGCTGAGGATAAAAAGTTGTCCCCCGATCAACTTCCTCCTCTGGAGCTTACTTACTTGAATTATGCCACTTTGCAGTTAAATTCCTCTAGTATTTCAGCGGATCAGGTAAGGGGACTGACGATGGAAGATAACGGCCGGTCTCAGTTTCGCTTTGAGAGCGCAAAATCAATTCAGTGTGAGATGGAAATTGCTCACTTTCAGCAGTCCTCCCCTCTACCCCATCCTCAACTCCATACTGAACTCTGTACAGAACATTTGCAACTTAACCGATTGATGTTTTCCCTCCCGTCTACTCCAGTACACCGCACAAGTTCTTGATATCGATATATATCTTTCTTGATTTGACATATAATCATAATCGGTCCCACGTCGTGATTGAAGAGCACAGCAATGTTCCAGTGTACCTGAACTCTCGGCGATTCCACTGATTTTGTACATATGCAGTCATATCATTGGAGTCCTATACAGTACCGTTACATACGCCTGAGCACAAGATATAACGTGGGGTTGGACGTGATGTAGTTCTTATTGTCGAGAAAAAAAAAAAAAAGCCTTATTGTTACTGTTCACTTTGTCATATTTATTTGATATGATTTTTTAAGATATTTATTATTCTATTTTGTTACTTTTTAACTTTTGTTTTTAATTTATTTATTTATTTATTTGAGATATCTAGCAAATATAACCAATAAGATGTTGTTTACTTGTTTCTTTGGCAAGCCAATGTTATTATATGATATTGTCTAGGGTTTTTTTGTTTTGTTTTGTTTTGTTTTGTTTTTTGGTGCTTTTTTTATTTGCTTTAGTAAACGATATGCACTCTGTGAGGGTGCTATTTGATACTGATTACTGATGTCCGACTAGTTAGCTAGATATGTATATTAGATCCAGACCTAGTTAAAGTTTACAGTGATGCCCTCTACCCCTCCCACCCTCCACCCCACCATAGCAACAACAGTGGTACAATCATAGCAACAGTGCTGTGATCCCCTCCACGATTATAGGTTTTAGGGCATCAGGGAAAGTAGATATATAGAGCAGAGTAGTTGGTGAAAAACTATGGCAAGCTGTGCACAGTAATATTTAGTTTGCTGCAACAAGGAGAGCACAAGGTAGCAAGTGTATTTTTGACAGAGAAAGGGTGAGAATCGCCCGGCTACACACTCGACCCTCGAAGTTATTGTTTAAATCTGAAATTATTCTGATATGAAATTTATGTGTGGTCCAAAAGTCTTGACAATGTGTGACATATATGAAATATGTTATTCCTTCTGATGATTTTTTGTGTCAAGAGAAATATACGGCACACATATGAAATCTATTGAGGGTCCCGCTCAGATGACGCCATCGCCCTCACCTATGTACCTGTTCTTTCCTTTCAAACCATGGATGTAGATATTGTATCTTGACTTTGTATTAAAAGCAGGATGATTGGATATACAGCACAACGAGCTGCTTGATTCCTGTGGCTTTATTCCTCTCTCTCTCACACACACTCTCTCTCTCTCTCTCTCTGTCTTTGTCTCTGCGTTTGCTGAGTGGAATCAACCAGATAGTACTGCCAGCAGGCCACATCATACACGTTATTCAGTCCATGTCCACTAGGTGGGGCCAAAGTAACCCCAATTCAACATTCACTCTTATCAGTGCACTCACATGAATGTTGAAGTGCTGCTTTTTACTTGATCCATGCAACAATGCACTGAGAAATTGGAGATTACATTTTTTTTGTCCTCCTTTTTAACAACATGATGGCAGAAGGAGCAGCCTGATAACCAGTTTGTTTTAGGGCCACAATATTTTTGTCATATTCAGTGAGGCAAGATAGACTTAATCTCCAAGTACACATGCATACGCCACAGATCAATAGATTATTGTGCAACATGTGCAAACACTACATTTCATACTAGATACAGGAACTGAGAAAGTCGGTCTGTAGCTGGAAGACACTCGTTGTCATGTTTTTTTTCACCGTGTAGCGAAAAGTTTGTGATAATATAGGGAAGAAAAACCAGAGCAAGGAGCTAGTAATTTTCCATTTTTTTCTCCACACTCTCCTTCAGAAAGCCGCTTTTTTGCGTGAATGACATTCTTTACAGAGGCACTGACAGTGGAAAAAGCTTGTACGTCAGTGCTGTATCTGCAATGCTATGCAACATTTTGATATGTTGGAGACTGTCATTCTCTGACCTTGTCTGCCCCCGCATGCCTATGATTAGAAAATGAAGTCACCACCAATGTCCATTAAGGTGCATGTTCGCATTACCTCAGAGCACACATCCATGAGGGCCGGAGGGAAAAAAAATGTAATCAAATGTACAGTATTTCACCAATCCTGAAAGTGACACCGGTTAGGTTCACCATTAGTTTTATACATCTTCCGTGCACACGTTCAATCCCTGTGCTTATTCAAGTTTTCAGTCTAACTCTTTGTCTTTCTTTCTCTTTCAGTCCTCGCACATGTAAGGTGTGCCCAGATAATATCATCTGCATTCTTTCAGGCTGCGATCTCTGCTGATAGAAACAGCTGGCGCACCTGAAGAAGAAGTAGAAGAGGTACTATGTGTTTCTAAGCCGAGAGCCAAATGGACTCTCAGCACAGTTACATGCCTCTAAATTGTATTTCTTGATAATAAGGAGAAGACATTGCTCTATCTCTCACAATACACCTCATGCTAGGTTCATTCTGAGTGCTGGAAAACTAGTCAGTTGGCACGCTACACATTGCTCCCGTGAACTTTTACTGGCATGCCACCGTGTGACGCTTCAGGTGGAACCCCTTCTTCAGACATGAGGAAAAGCAGAGACACACCTTACAAATATCTACGCAGAGCGGTCGCCTCACAGATCATGTAGTGACACAAATGAACAAAGACAAATGAAGAAGATACGCACAAAGTATGTCAAGTGCAAACACATTTTCTGATAACCAAAGACGTCATTCATTCGTCAAACATTAGTAAACCATTACGGCATCTTGAGACAATAAACAATAAGTATATGTGCACATTTTCACAACCCGTTTAAGCTAAATTTTGTTTAAGTTTTTAAGTTTTTGTGTGTAATTCTGAACGCGTTACCAGTTTCCCATCTCCTTCTTTAGGCTTCTTTTGGCTCAGTAACTACTTAGTATGATGACTGCCTGTTATGTTGTCTACCATTTACCCCTGTAGAAGGAGGTCCTGTGTCATTTCTAATTTGGCCAGTGTTTTGTTCAGTAACCCTACACCTCTTCTTCACACAATGAGGCTTCACACCCCATCTGACAGTAAGTGAAAGTGACCTGAACTGCCTCTGCTTCATGGAAACAGCAACTGTGTACGCACTGAGAAATGAAAGGAAAATAAATTCTGTTTATAAAGCACTCTTGGTCATAATTGCCTTCATCTGCGCAGATTCAGTGTTAATACAAATTGTGTGGTTCTTGTGCTGCCTTAATATTTTGATTACGCAATACGGCATTTTGCTTGTATCAGGTGAAAACCTCACATCTCCACAATGTCAGCTTTTCAGGAGCTAAGAAAAACAGCCTTGTTTTCAGCTGGATCGCTGTGCATTTTTCACTTTAGATGATTGGTTCTGAAAAGGCCTCATAAATCCAAGGGTTGTATAACTTTCTCAACCCAAAGAGGAGCAGGTAATCCTTCAAACAATTTGAAAATTGGAATGAGATGGTTTTCATTCAACAATGAGAAATGTAGTGATATGTGAATTATTGAAAGCTGCATTCATACGCCGGGTTTTTTTTGCCAGATATCAAACTAAAGGATCAGCTGTCAGTGAAATTTAAACCTTGCAAATAATTCCACTGCGCTTCTCTAATTCAACAACTCAGACTGAACATTAAGCACTGCTTTTATGGGTGTGACACAACATCAGCCATTCTTTTGGCCTCAGTGAAGCAAATTTTCAACCACAATCAGCTAAACTGAAACTGAGTTGATTATATTATCATTCAGATGTAGTGTTCTCAGTATAGTATGTGGCTCTGTAAAGGACCACAGGCCTTGAATTTATATTTTGAAATGATTAATATCAGTTTCCCACAAGCTTATCTGCTCTTCTCCTGTGGTAAAACCGAATACAGGACCATTTAAAAAAGAATTACCCTAAATAGCACAATCTCATCTCTCCCATGCACAAGCCACAAAGGCTGTGGTTTGTACACACGTGTAAAACTGAAAGAAAAGAATGCATGCAGGGTGGGAACCGGTGTTAATAGGCTGACTGGCGGCCTCTAAACAAGTCTGGTGTCAAGAGGCTTCTGCAGCGCGTGACTGAAGCCTTATAGACTGTGACAGAGAGACATGCCTGTAGATGATAAAACTGTAATAACTGAGTCATGCATCCAAAAATTATCCCAAATAAACCCACCAAACTCTATTTAACCAAATTTTTATTTACAGAATAGTTTACCCATTTTATCAGTGAGTGTGTTAGAGGTAAATTCCTTGATTACATTATTGGCATGTCGTGTAAAAAATGATGTAAATTAAATGAACTGTCTAAAATAATAATTTTCCAATAATTTCCAACAGACTACTCTACATACATAAGTAATAAGTGTAACATAAATCATGAATTGTAGGAAGATCTATTCATATGGTGGCATATGTGGACCATTTGAATGCAAAATTCTGCTCTGAAAAAGGTACAACGTGGTTTCAGATGTTTTATTTTGCAAGAGATTTTAAAATAAGGTATAATATGAGAAAAATGTGAGATCATATGTAAACAGAGATGTTACTGACTCTGCCATTTGTCCCCGTGTGTCTTGTCATGTTGCTGTGTTGTAGTTTATTGTGAGCCAGTCAGTGTCTGATGTCTATCTGTGCAGGCTGAGCAGGTTGTGTAGACGTGGCTGTGACAGGCAGTCTGCTCACCTGCGAGCGCATGACCTCTGTCTCTACATACCTGTGTGTGTGTGTGTGTGTGTGTGTGTGTGTGCGTATGAGTGCATAACAACCATAGCAACGGGTGCCCAGAGTAGCGAGGCTGTGCTACAGTGCTGGTGCCACCTTCATTGAGCTCCCTCGAGCTGTGACTCATTGGTTTAGTTTGAGTGGAAATCTCCGCCTCTGAAAACCTGCTGGTTCATCTGACAGTGAGAAACCAGTCCTTAAAGATGATAGGCTGGTAAGAAAAGTAGGCTGTCCTCCTCTTTTTGTTCCCTGTCAGCCTCTTGTTGCTCCATGGTTACTTCCAGGTAGGGAAGTCAGTGATAAAGATCCAGCCTGTCCGAATGAATAAGAGGCCAGTATCGCTTTTATAACCCTGAAAGAACCAAAGAAAACAACTTATTCCAGAGCACATATCCCCCAGCATGTATGGGGGTGTGTGGGTGTTTCTATTTGTGTGTGTGATTACCTAGTTTGTATTTTCCACCATGAGTTGCAAGAACAGGAGATTCTCACTGGATAGCTCTGTGTAAGTATATCTTTTTTTTTTATCCCTGTTTCTGTCATTATGTTTTAGTTTTTCTCTTCTGCTGTGATTCTTTCAGGTTTCTCTGCCGAATTCATGGAGATTCTCGGAGATTCGATTTATTGCATTCTTATTGAAATAGGACAATAATATCAACGATGCAAATACATTTTCCAAAGAGGATCAAGAATGTTGTTCTTGGAGCTGGGAGGTTCAGAAGAATGAAATCATTTCCTAGAGAGTCCCGCTGCTGCCAAAGGGCTGTAAACCAATGACAGGTGTAACACACTGACAGTTAGTGTAAGCAAAGGGAGAAAGTACAGAATATAAAGAACATGAATCCATTCAGGGTCTGTGGGAGAAAGTCAGTTTGTCCAGCAGTAAAAAGGGACTATAATTGGGATTTGGTTTGACATTTACCTGCACGCTGATTAAAAGAAGTATTCAAACTGACTGAAAGGCTTTATTATAATGAACAAGAGCAGCATGTTGCCGTTTGATCTACTTTCACTTCAGTCACCAACCTTAGAACCACAGAGAGGCATTTCAGAGAGCAGGATTAGAGAGTCACTAAGATAACTGTGAAAAAGTTAATGCTGTATCCTAATTACAGTGATTTGATTCTGCAAAGCAAAACTTTAATGTTAGGTTTTGGAACATGGATCTGCCGCGCATGTCGATTGCCGACAGTAAATTACATTTCAGAGGATATTTAATAACATGTTTTAAAGTAACTGTCAAACCCTGCTTTGTGAAATACCTGCCTGGTTCGCCACACTTTTGATTACTTTGCCGATGCTGCAGATAAGAAAAATATTTAAAATGTTTAAGTACTTCCTTGAAAATCAGGATCTACTTGAACTGATGATAACAATCAGAGTAAGGATAATGAAATTTCTAGCAGTTTTTTTTTTTTTTTCTGGTTCCCGGTGAGGCCAGGCAATACTGATGTTTAATTTTCACACCAGCGAGATATCTAATTACATATTTGTATCTATGCGTGATTTTATTGCTTGATTAAAGATTGTTCTGGATCCATCAGCCCTTTGCATTCACAAGATTAAAGTCCTAATCATCAGTGTTAATCAATCTGACAGTTTTCTCCTGGTCTGGTCCGTGTTGTAGCAGCTCTCTGGAAGGGGTGGGATTCCTTGGCAGTCGGAGAGGCAGCAGGATAACTAAGAGGTCCAGAGGAAGCCAGAGTCTGGACGACACCCAGCTGGAGATTCAGGATCTGAGCCACAGCCTCGCTGGGAGCATCTCCTTCAGGTAGACTCTGCCAACACACTGTATCTCTGTAACAAGGGAAAACTGGGTTGCCAATGCTTGGGAAATTCAACAGCATACCAAGAGATAGCTGAATGATTAAATCCCCAGCCTCTGGAGGTGTACGTCCTCCTCCCCTCGCTTGCCCTAAGATGAAATCCCACCTGAGCAAACTCCCCTGTGCCTCATCCCATAAACTCTGCCTCCCTTGCTACTTCTCTACTGTTTGAATGAAATACTAAAAAGATGAATCGGGGGAGAAAATCAATGCCAGTTGTTAGCCCTTACAGCGGCCTTATCTTATTTGCGCTTTTTTTGGTTCCTTCCACCGCTTCCTGTCTTCAGGGACCAGATCATAGCAGAGGAGAACCTCGACAGACCAGACGGGCGTATCAGTCGAAGTGTAAGTCTGCTTCAAGACATCCGACGCAGCTTCATATTCCCCACCTCATTCCAGTTCCCGAACACACTCCCTGTAGAATACCTTTTTCTGACTTTGTACCAGCAAAATTCGTGCTTTTTTCCCTTCTTTATTCCATGAAAATCCCCAGATGCAGCACAACATTGTGCCTCTTACCCACACTTCACTTAATTGTCTTTTTCCCACAGAGCTTTCTGAAGCACAATAAAACCTTCCACAAACTGTTTCAAGACATTCCTGAGGGGGAGAACCTGACGCACAGTGAGTTGAATTTAAATCAAGAGTCTCTTACTTATTCCTCGATATTGATTATGGAAATTATGTCACATTGTGTCCCTTTTACCGCGGGTTCCTGACGTCTGTGTTGGTTATTGATGTCTGATTAAGCACTGCCTGGTGCTTTGTTTGTTTAAGTGGTAGCCTGTGTAGTGAATAAGTACAAGAGCTGGTGAATGATTCAGTAAGTACTTCTATGCTGTCTTTATGTTCCTACCAAGGGTTGTTTTTTTGAAATAGACTGTGTGTTTCCATTCTAGCGTTCACCTGTGCCCTGCAGAAGGAGGTGCTGTACCATGGGAAACTCTTTGTGTCAGAGAACTATGTGTGTTTCTACTCCTCGGTGCTCCTCAAAGACACCAAGGTGATGTGTCCAGACGCCCTCAGGCAACAGTTTTTCAAAGTGGGATCACCACAGGGCCGTGAGGGGAATAGTTTAATTTCATTGTGGTTTAATTCACTAGAATTTGTTACAATTCAAAAAAAAAAATCTAGGCAGATGATTTTAATATGATGTTTCAATCTTACCACTTTTAATGTATTTGACTATTTGAATCTGTTTGACAAAATTACTTTGGATGAGTCTCTCATTGAAGATGAAATTTAAAAACCCCTGCACTGGAGTGAGGAAGATCTAAATTAGTCGACTGATTTCCCTGGATGGCCATGCAGACAGTTATATTTTCTGACAATCCTAATCGCATTTCAAGCCAAATCAATATGTGTTTGGTGCAGCATTTTCACTTTTTAGCCTCAGCAGATGTTAAGGAGCAGTCAGCATTAACAGCTACCTCGGGAATCCGCTGTCACCATCAGCATGCAGCCCTTTCCTCCAGCTCCAAATGTCCAGTTGCATATGGGCAAATTATTCCTTGAACAGCAGGATCCTGAATACGGAATAAAAATAAGGTTAACTGGGTCCTCTTAGCCTTGATTGCATATGTTTTAGGTCGGGTCCCCAGAGTGGCCAATTTTAGCGGCTGATTGGTCCATGCTGTTGCAAATGAGGATGTTTCCGCAAAGTGAAGTAGCTGCGAAGGCAATCTGGACCGTATTGTGGAGTCTCCTTTTCGTCACGTTGCAGGTGGTGATCCCTGTATCCAGCGTGAGAGAGGTGAAGAAACAGAAGTCGGCCTTGTCCATGTTGTCCATTCACACTGCTGATGGAGAGAAGGTAAAACTGTCCTCTGCACCGTGCTGAGGAGTCTTTCAAAGAGCAGATTAAAGTGCACGATGCAAAATTGCAGGGGGTGAATTTAAGTGAGGACCCTTAGATTCAGCTAACAAAATAAAAATGGATTAAGCATGCAGTTTGAGTCTACATTGCTCTCAATATCAGCCTGACTCACTCATAAATCAAGTGCTTTTTCCATTTTTTTTGCCATTTGAGCCTGAACAGTCCTCACTTACATCGACGTCGGCACTCTTGTATGGTGCACCTTGAATTCAGCCAAATTCAATCTTCTCTACTTTTTTTTTATTTACTTACAACTGCACCCTCCTCTGTCCTGTCTCCGTCCTTCAGTACTCGTTTGTGTCGCTGAGGAACCGGGAGCTGTGCTACAGTCTCCTACACTCTGTCTGCTTGCAGGTTCAGGTAGGTGTCGAACAAATCTGGGTGCATATGCGGGCATCATTTCTTTACAAAGCTCCTTTAACGGACAAATCATGTTTCTGCATTATTTCTGAAGCAAGGGGAGAGTGCCAACAGCAGTGCCCATGAAGATGAGGATATGGTAGGTTCACTGCCAGTCGACCATGAGCAGAACAATATCTGGAGGAACTGCAGTGATCTTTTACCAAAACATTTATCCCCGCATTAACTGTTTTTTGTTCACGAGCATCCCTGTCTTTACTTGCCTCCAGTTGTCCAGTTATTCCAGCATGGAGGACAGTGTAGATCACAGCAGACACAACAGCATCGGGCTGGACAACGGCTTTCCCCACCTGTCCGATGAAGGTAAGAGGAATTCCACAAAGGGAAAGATGAAAGAGAGACGTAAAGTGTAGAAAGGCGTCAGCATCACTGGTTAGTCTTGTGCTGTCAAATCAGGCCATTGTGCACATTTTTTTACATTAGATATTTTAGGATTTTTACTATTGTTTGATGATATCTTGCTCATCTTTTCATTTTGCATTTCCAGTATTCTCTTTGTTCATTTACCCTCATTTATTTTATTGCATGGTTATTTTGAAATTTAAAAATATTTATTATTGGCCCAAAATATCAGCAGCTTCAGTTAAAAATAAATGCTGGCATCAGTATCAAATATATCGATCAAACTCCAATGCCTACAGTATTTTTGTTTTATTGTTTCTACCCTTGACTCTTACCACCAGGAGAATAATAGTAAGGGGGTTTTGCTATGCATGTAATTTAGGTTTGTAATAGCAGTGAATGTAACATGTGTTGGTGCCTTTTCAGGTCCTCAAAGACCCAGTTACACGCCTGAAGCCAGCGTGGCAGATGAGGAAGACACAGGTGTGTGTGATCACACGCACAAACAGACACACATAACAGCTATCCATAAAGCACAGAGGGGGAAAAAAACATTATTGCTGGAATAACAAGAACCTATGTTTTTCTTGCAATCAGGTGTATTGCAAACATGGAGCATCACTGAGTGGGTGGCACCGCCGTTATTCCTGAGAGAAATTAGCAATCTCGGTGCTCTGTTCTACATCTACGTGATACTGTGAGTATTTCCTGTGTCCTCAAATCAATCTCTTCCTCCATCCCTCCATTGCTCAATTCACAGGTGTTCAGTTTTTCAAAAATTGCTATGTAACCTCTTAAGTTTCCTGGTGGTTTAACATTAGGCTGTAAAATAAGTGAATATTCCGGGGGGGAACACAAATACATCCTGTAGCAGAAGTTTTCAAAGTGGGAGGCCGGCCTCACCAAGGGGGGCACCAAACAGTTTCAGGGGATGCTTGAAGACAAACAGTTTGATGAGGAATTTCTAATAAGCTGATTTTCTTCATTAGTCATCATTCAGTGAAAAGAGATAGTTCACTGATAGTTCAGGGTAATTTTATGAACCTAGAGTCAGACTTTTTCATGTATTTGTGTGCGGTTTGAAGTTATGTCGAACAGCAATATTAGGCCATCATAGCTCAGTTGTTGGATATCTGTAGGATCAAATAGCTGCTACGTGATCCAGCTGACATCCAGGAACTGAACGAAGCTAAAGGGGCACATTTTTCTAAGCTTGGTCCAAAGGGAGGCTCAGTCTCAGACTCAAATCAGAAACTCAGCAAAGCGACTGAGCCTCTGTCAATGGTCAACTAGAAATTATAACCTCCATAAGTATAAGAAAACAAATGTTAAGTTTGGTTTTAAAGGTATCAAGAGAGATTGCCTCCATTATTTCTGTAGGAAGACCATTCCAGAGGACAGGAGAGGAGTGGAAAAAGGCTCAGTGGCCAGCTGGCTTCTTTTTAACTCTTGAAATAACTAACAGACCAGCACCTTGAGAGTGTAAGACAGGTGCCAAAGCCCACATACAATTTTATATGTCAATAAAAGGACTTCAAAATTTCCCCTGGCATGAATTTGAGGCCAGGACAGGTGTAATCTGGTCAAACTTCCTCATTCTGCTCAGGAGTCTGTGACAGCTGAGGACGAGAGGCAGACTGACCTGAACTGAGTACAGAACATTACAGTAATCAGTTCAGATCAATTCAATTTAATTTGTACGGCGTCATATCATAACAAAATGTGCTTTACAGAGACAGATTTTTGCTCATCCCATTTCTCCCCCACGAGCAAGCGCCAGGCGAGATGTGACAAATGCATGGGCAGTATCAGCAACCTGCATCTATATCTGTGAAACTTCGGCTAGTTGACCAATTTGGCACATTGTCTTTCTGCATTGGCCGGGAGCTCCTCGGGGAAGAAAAACAACCAGTCTTGAAGATACAGTCATATTGGTATTAATGCGTTATCACAGCGCAGGTACAGTATGTTCAAACTCGGGCTCCAGACAGATGCAGTTTACTGATATCCTGCTGATATCCTGAGTTACTGAACCCTTGGTATGCACAAAGCCGTCAGCTAGGCTTTTGATTCACTTCTCAGAAAATGAAAGTGTACTGAAGGTAAAAATCATTGCTAAGGCATCCAGGAAGCTATTGACTCTGTGTGTGTGTGTGTGTGTGTGTGTGTGTGTGTGTGTGTTGCTCCTGTTGGCATCTGGGTACATCGGGTTAAGGATCATAGCACTAGAGGAGCAGCTTAATTCTTTAGGAGCCCTGACTGAGTTAACCTTCCACCAAACAGAGTAAGTACACCCACCCATACACACACACACACACACACACACACACACAAAATCAATTGCCAAATGAAAAAATTCACGACAGTTAGAGATTACTGAAACAAAGGGAGGTGGCTCAAACCGGTTATGGCAACTTCCCAAAGACCACGATCAGAGCAGTTCTACTGGTTCACGGGAGCACTGGTGATCAAAGATTATATCGTTAGTTAAAATTATAACGTCTTCAGACAAGTCATTCCACCTCACAACATAACAACACACCCACTGATAAGTGTGTGTGTGTGTCTAAAATGAACGAGGGAGCTCGTATCCCCAGTTTGCATTAAAGTGTGCGATGTTTTGCCACAAGTAGAGGGACGCAATACCCACTCATACCTACTCATATGCGTCCTTGTTTTAGTTTAAAAATGTATGGATACTTTCATCTGTGACAATGCCTTTAGCATATTTCATGAGTTAAGTAGTGTGCTTCGCTCCTCATACCGTGTCTTTTTCTTTTGCAGGTACCAAGAAACATAGCCGGTGGCTGGAGAGCGAGACAAATCCCTATAAAGCCATGCAATGCACCACTCTATTACATCGTGTTGTACATTGATCTCTGAGGCTGGAGCTGGACAAGCCTCTCAAAAGCACCTTAGCCTTAAGTGTTTCATCCATTTACACATAACATGCCTTTTGTGCCTTGCAATGAATGCTCTCAACTAGAGGAGCTTAAAATATCACAATTACATACATTTTTATAAGTGACCACACCTGAGATCAAACCCATTTTTAGTTTTAGTGCCATGTCCTAGTAAGGCTGCAGGTTAGCAATGGCATAAAAGTGCACTAAGGTGCTTTTGGGAGGTTCACCGCTGCCCGTATGTGGTGTAGTCCTTGAAAATAAATTTTGTTGGTGATTATGAATGAGGGAAATGTTTCTCAGAACCTCTTGAAATGGACATGAGGCCTTCCTGTGATGAGCCATACAGACACTTGCTGCAGTCATGTATATTTACCGGCCAGCAGAGATTGTCCAGCAAAAGCTGCTCTGTGTCTTGGCTATGGTCAGCTCTACTTTACAATCGATTTTCTTGGAACAGCACCACAATTTCCAACTATGGAAACACAGAGGAGCTGAAGTTGGCAAGAAGACGAAAGAATCACTTTTCTTATATTTAACATAATTTTTTCTCCAAAATTAATTATAAAATTCAGGCTTCACAATCAGTAATTTAATAGTTGGAATCTAGTATCTTGTTATCACTGCATCCTTGAAGAGTGACTGTCAGTAACATCAACACGCCAGCAGGGGGGTGTCCCTCCCCTTAAATTCCTTTGGTACATTGTAAAGCTTCAATGCAGAGGCTACACACAGGCACCAAGGACAGGACACGATTCATATTCCATTCAGTAAAAACAGGAATTAGACTTAACTCAAAATACAGGTATCGAAAAAAAATTCTGGCATTGGGGTTTTTTTTTTCTGAGTTAAATGTAATAAAGGAATATGCTACTACTTGAGAATTCTTATTTGTTTGTTTTGAAATTTTGTCACGAAAAGGGCTTTTATTCCAACTCCCACAGAAGGACGGACATTGGATACGCTTCCACTACAAAACCTGTTACTGGCAAACTGAATCACTCATCAGACTCATCCAAAAACAGCATATGTCACTGTGATTCAAGTACACTAAAAACTTTTTGGTTATTGTTTTTAGATCTTATGCGCAATCTTATTAAGTCATGCACTGTTCAAAACTGCAAATGTAACTGTGTTAAGTCGCTGAATTGTGTGTTCATTCAACATGTCAGTTTGACAATTTTGTACATAAGTGATCTTTTATTATTTTCTGTTGTCAATAAAAAGGTCAAGATTCAGTCCCATGAATTAATTTCATTACATCATATTCTCAGTTCAAAAAACAGCAACATAAAATTACAAATCATAATACAAACAAAGAATAGAATAGGTAAGTACAGTAACCATATAAACAACCCACTCATGTCTAGCCCCCCACCCACAATTGCCCCACTCAAACTCTAGCACAAAACTCATGACAATACATCAGTTAGTATCAGTAATAAAAAACAAATTCAAATAAACATCCTGTTTTTAAAAAGCGCTTCAATGTTCCAATGCCATGAGTTCAGCTTTTCCCTCAGACTGTATACATACTAATAGAGCTAAATTCCCACCCCATCACTTGCTCAGCAAACACAATGGACATGCATACAGTTTTCACTGCCGAACCCCCACCCCTGTTAATTAACATTCAGGGCCAGAAGATACTTAAATCGTAGTGGTGCATCAATAAAACTGCAAATTCCCACCCTGCTTCTTTAAAACCAGACCCCAAGAAAGTTGAATCCAGTGGTTTCCCTGATAATATGACCTATCCAGGAAAAACTGAGGCCTACTTCTACATGAGGAGAGAGAGGATCCTTCTCTCCAGACAGTTTTGACAGCTCAGATCCCTGGCTCAGTAGGCATTTCCATGATCTACATATCAGAGACACAAAGCACAGGATGAGAATGGAAAGATTCCCTGTTCAAAATGACGACGGGCAGCGTTTGCGTTTTGGTGACCTTTTCACCACGTATTAAGACCCATTTGTACTCACAAAACGGAGTGTCCAGATCAGTGCTAGTTCAGTACAAGTTCCCTTTAATAATATGCAGCCACTATCACTGAAACGGATGGGTCTCCTACACACAGGGCACGCTGTGTAGATCTGAACAAATGGAACAAGAGTGAGCAATATGGCACAGTGTTAACCCATTGCATGGAAAGGTGGTATTAGCTTTCTACCATGACACCAGTTCATCTGTTTTGCTTTCAGGTCTACACATAGGGCCTGTTTGTAGTTTTTCAAAATGCGATGCTAGTATCCTTTATGCTGGCCTGTTGAAAACAGTCAATAACTCTAGAGCAGACACACAAACTTACATTGTATACCCTTAATACACTTTGGATGCTTTGTACAATAGTGCTGAACTTAAGACCTGCTTTTGTCATGCTTGATCTGAATATATATATATATATATATTTATATATATATATATAAATGTGTCAATATACTGTAAACTACAGTACATGTACTATATGCATGTAGGTATGTGTTCATGTTTAGTGTTAATATGTTTGTGTGTGTGTGCGTGTGTGTGTGCGTGTGTGCATGTGTGTGTGTGTGTGTGTGTGTGTGTGTG
>OMLB01018912.1:33616-52141 GCA_900302555.1 Myripristis jacobus | reverse complement strand
AGATAGCCAACAATGTTTTTTTTTTTTTCTAAAAGTAATTTTCTGCTGAGTTCATGCCATTATTTATTCTCATGTACACAAAGAGAATAATAATAATAATAATAATAATAATAATAATAATAATAATAATAATTTAAAAGTAAATCAATTTGTTTTCCTCTTTTTTGCCATCAGTTCCGTTCATGTATGAGGATGATGCTGGGGATGAGTAGCGGCGAGGAAGATGAGTCATCAGCAACTCAGTCGGTCACTGAAGTCTCTAAAGTTGGACCTGCTTGAGCTGCAACACCCAGATTTTGTCATTGCTGCCGCACCGCTGACTTGGATGACTTGTGTATTGTAAATAACTTTGAGTGTGCTGTTTAAATGTCATGACAAATGCAATTACATTATTCTTATTATGACACATATGATGATACATGCAAAGTATTAAAAGGCAAAAAAATAAATAAATGCTACTGAGACTGAGGGATGGGACTATTGCTGGCTTGTGTTTAGGCTACATCCTCTACCAGCTGCAGAGCTACACTGCAAATATGCTCATCCTGACAAGTCTTTCGGTTATATTTAGTTTTAAAATATTATTTTTACCAAAAGAGGGGTAAATTCTGCCAATGAGGTGAGATAATTAGCTCGTTTGCATTGCAATTTCACTTATTTGAGGAATTTTCTACAAGCAGGTGTCAATGGCTTGAAACAGACCAGCAGGCAGTTCAAGAAAATGTCACTGATTTAACACAGAAATATCCTTTAATCAAGTCAATTTACAATGGAAACAAGTGACCCCTTTGTAGATTTATTTATATCTGTTTTGCCCTTAAGGTTTGAGATTTTTAATTATTTATTGATTTATTTATAGATATAGATATTTCTGAAGATTTTATGAGTTAATGCTACACCAATAGACTTTAAGACTGACGTTTGTACAGGGTACAGCTCAGCTCCCAGGTCACTCCAAACCCATATTAGTTTTAACTGAACTTAACTTTTTCAGACATGAGCCGGTAGTGTGGTGAAAATCTTTGTGCTGTCCAGGAAGAGCAGCTGAGTGAAATGTGTTGAGGGATGTATTGATTGTACCTGGCTCAATTGAACAGAGATTGTATGTATACAAAAACTGCAGTGTAATTACTGTAGAATGAATAAAACAGCTTGGCTCACAGGTCTAAAGCTCATAAATTCTGCTTGACCAGAATGTCATCTAACTCATGGGCAGCTCAGGCTGAACATGTGTGAAAACAGGAGTGTTAAAAAAATCATCCGGACCATCCGCCATCAGTCTGTGATCAAAACACAAGATAGTCTGACTTGTGAGGTCATGAATATGCAGGTTTTAATACTCTGCAGTTGTACTGAAGTGCAAAAACACAATTCAGTTCAGTTCACAATTGAAGCCACAAATTATTTTCAAATAACATTTGCAGAACCATCAATATTGCAAACTGTGCAGTATTTCTAGATTCAGAACTGCTAAACATCCCTGCAGCAGATATAATTCTGCCTTGGTGTCAAAAATATACCTGACTGAATCAGCCATTAACACTGAGAAACAGGAGCCTAAGAAACTGAATGTTGCTTTTGGCTCTTTCCAGAGTTTGACCATGATCAATTTAGCTCATAAAAGCCTTTTGATAATCCAGTCCATTCAGGTTTTTTATGAGCTGTGGATAAAACAGGTCTGCTGGTTAAAGCACTATTTATGACTGAGGCACTATTTGTACAGAAACACACAGAGAAGCTGTCAGAGCTGCTGGCTGGAAAATGCACCATAGCAAAACAAAAGTAATGCCTTGCTTTAAATGATGGGTTATGTCTTATGATTAACCAGAATCTGACAGGTTTGTATTTCTTGTAGCGTCACACTGCGGGATACCTTGATCAGAAGAAATTACAGGCAGTGTGGTGTGGAAGTTGAAATGGACCAGAATATGAGCTTGTTACTTTCAACAATGGTGACATTTGGGAGAAGATGATCATTTATTTTCCAGCCATTTTGTCAAAGAAGCTCATGTCATATCCACATGCTGCGTCAAAACAAAACAAAAAAAAAACAGTAGTGCTCAAGTGAAACATTTTGAGGATTATTAACAGGCCCTGGCATCTGACTTAATCCTGAAATGATCTCTGTCTGATAGACATGTATATGCCTACAGCATGTCGACCAAATGAGATTAACTTTGACTTTGCCTGTTAAAAAAATTCAAATTTTTACATTTAGATTTCACATTTTTTTACTTGTAAAAAAAACAGACATGGTTCCTTACCTGCCCTAAACCAAACACATTAATCCAGCTCTTAAGCTGAACTTGACTCCCCGGCGTTGCAGGCACGCAGTATGTGCCCTGGTTCACTCACCCAGCAGGAGGGAATATTTTGGTGGACGGACACACATATAAAAAATTATACATTCCAGTCTTGAGACAAATAAAAAGATATGATGTAGAACATGTAAATAATAACTGGAATATCCTATTGCATGTGAGAATACCCTGAATTTATTTATTTGACCTTTATTTAAGTCTCACTGAGATGATCTGTTTTGCAGGAAGAAGCAGCCATTCACTATGAAAATGGAATTACAGATAACACACGAGAGAGAGAGAGAGAGAGAGAGAGAGAGAGGAAAAGAGACATGATGTCTAATATGACTTTTTTAGAAAATGGTCAGTAACATTGTAATAATATAGGGATAGTGCACAGACTCACACTGATAATGCCCACAGATAATTTTCATCATACAAAAGACATACAGGCATGCATACGGTGGACACAAAACTAAACTGATGAACCATGCCACATTATACAAACACACACTGTTTTGAAGCAGATGAAGGGAAAAATGAAGACAGTTAAGTCATTCCACTCTGAATATTCAAATATAGCCACATGTCATTACATGTTGGATGCTTGTCATGCCGCAAAAAGAAGAGGTGCAAAATTATGTTTGCTTAAACAAATGGCACAAACCACAGAAAAAAGAACTTTCGGTTACTCAAACTAATTTTATACTTACACATACCTCATATAGTATTATTTCTGTACTTTAAGTCATTCTTGTGTATCTCTCTCTCAAGGGAAATCAGGTTGACATTGATTAATGATGATGTGATTAATTTACTAAACACTCCTAATAAAAAGGTGAATTTCTGTCAAACACTTGGTAAATCAAATGTTTTCCACTTTACCAACACAGATGCACAGTTCTCCCTCTGAAGTTTGAGGACAAGAATATTCTGGCCAAGCAAACACACATAACAACCTGTGATTATGACTGAATCAATACCTGTTGCATACTTTTTCCCCCCAGCATGGTGACAGAAGATTCAGTTGACTTTCCCTGATGTTAACCGTGACGTTAACCCTAATCTTAACCAGTAAGACAAAATGACCAGTCAAAATATGAAAAACTCCTTCGCCTACCTGGGAGAAAAAAATGTTTTACCTGGTGTGAAGAGAACATAAGACCAGAGCAGTAAAGGTGGACTCTGTTCACTTCACACCAGTGTAATCACCTCAGGTCCTTCTGTCCGTCCTCATGCGGACCATCTGCTGATGGAACAGTCAGCATGAGGCCAGATTTTTGCATCTACACAGAGCGGTCTTTAACTTTCCCGTCGGCAGTCGGGGGCAAATCCGAGTTCTGCTAGTAGTGAACTTTTACCAAGCATGAATAGTTCAGAACTAGCGGAATTCCAGACATACCCCCGAAACATCACAGCATCTCATGGCAATGGGAGTCAAGATGGCTCTAGGAGTCAAAATCTATCATCACCACTTCTCTTTGATGACACGGAGTACCTTTCAAGTATAGGAAGTGAAATCAAAACATCATAATTCATTTTAATCTATAGCCAGTTAAAAAAAAAAAAAAAAAAAAAGCATTGAGGCTGTTTGATTTAGCAGTGCATTGCAGTGTCTAATCCAGAAATGATGCTATTCTAGTAGAAAATATAAGAAATGTTTACAGACTTCTTTTGTTTTGGGGTCCATCCTCTTCTTCATATGGAGTCCTACTTACACATGAAGTCCTGGACAAATCTGTGAGCCTGCTATCTTTACAAGAACTGCATTTTTGGAAGGGGTGGTGGTGGTGCTTGTGGATGTGGTGGTGGCGGTTTGGGGGGAAGGGTCAGTCGGAAACAGATTAAGCCCAACCAGTATGGCAGCTTTAGTTAAACTGTGCTTACTCTCAAGGTGAACCATCAATCCGGAGAGCTTAAACTGTTACGGAGAGAGTAATGTCAGGAGTAATTAGTCTGTGTTAATCAGTTTTGCGGCGGAACCTCAGTTGTCCGTATAATCTGCTTTAGACAAGTGGGACATGAGAAATCTTCACCCACAAAGAGGCACCAGCTGCTTGTAATAACAACTTACCCCTCCCTCACATGCCTCACACACTTATTCAGATGAAACTGTGACAAGTCATGGAACAAGTTGAATACAGCATTAAAAAAATAAAATAAAATACGTAGGCAACATGAAAAACGGTGGTGCATGACAGAAAACGATAAGGTGAAAATAACAAAAAGGTATCTTAAACATGACTGTTCAAACTGCCTCAAACTGAAACTAGGGTCCCAAACAAAAGCACTTAAAGTACAACTTTTTTGACTATTAAGACCCTGCCATAATCCACTGAAGCCTGTGTTTTAGAGTGAGAAATTAAAATTTTGAATGGCAGTAAGCTTCTTACAGGTCACCCTGTTTCAGCTTTATGGACACTAGCACTCCAAATCAGACAGCATTAAAACACAGTGACAAAATAAATAATGTTGCTCCTTAGGTTGTCCTTTACCACTCCCAGTTTTCAATTTTCATGACTGGATGTGCCTGATAGGAGCACATTTTGGATTTTTTAATAAGATTAAGCACATCAGTGTCTCCCTCACTAACAGTTGAACTGGCAGAGATTAATAGTCGTATTGCCAAGTAACTTTCACTTTAGTGTCTTGTATTGTGTTAAAGTGACAACTTCAAACTGTTTAGTTTTTTAATTTTATGTAAGATCATTTCTCCAGTCCTCAGGCTGCTCGAAACTGATCACTCCAACATACCAATCATGCTTATTGGCTACATCTTTTTTTTTTCAAGTATTTTTTTCTTTTGGGTCATTCCTATATAGGTCAGGATGTTTCGCTCTCCAATTCGCTCAAAGCCTGAAGGTTAAAACGTGTCTGGAAGGATCAAGACACTGACGTAAAACGCAGCTCACTCGTGAGTGAGATAACCTGATAGACTTTAGGCCGGAGCATCCTCCAACTTTGGCTTTCCCCCAGGTGACCCCTCAACCTGGAGGGATTACGGATTTGTTACTTCCGTAAGATCTCAATTAGACTGTCACAGTGACAGTTCTGTGGAAGCCCACTTGTCAAAATAAGCTGCTTTAAGAACTGACTGTCATCTCGTGCCTATCAGAGTTCACTTTCTTATTCAACAACACCTCAACAACACAAAACTAAAGTGGAATCATGTCGATGCATGTCCATAGTTCTCCAGCACTGAGTCTGCATTTCCAAGAACTCACTTAATATCATGCAGTTGATATCATGCAGTGCACACATAGCAGTGATGTGATGCACTATTCATGCACATTGAAAAATAATTATTTCAAGAATTAAATGTTTGCTTTGTCTTTGTCTTTTTTTTTTTTTTTTTTGCAGGGGCTCAAACAATTGGGGTAAGAAGTTCTGTGGTGCTGTCCCATTTGTACATGAACCCAGCTGAAGAACAACAGGTGACACTGCAGTACTATTAGAGCGCAAATGAGTGTATAAAATGAGTGGGCCTCTCTTGTCAAAAATATTAACCTGTTTTTTACGAGTCTGTGAAATAAACAACCTAGTTTTAACATTTTGTTCCATCACCAGTAGCGATTAGGTCCGCATCAAAGGTCTGATAAATAATCCCCATTTAAAGCATTAGCTGCCAGAAATCCTCTCTCAAACAAGATTATTCTGGTGTTTTGTGTCTTAATCTAATTGGCTGGTAGTTTTAATTACCGTTGGAAAAAAAAAGAAGTTTCTTGCTTTGACACTTGGAATATTGTCATGTGGTACATCTTGGCTCTAATTGGACGGATGCTCTAATCCAATCAAAGCATCTAAAGTATACGTATAAAAAGCTAATGTCAGATGCATCGTCGGAGGTTGCAAGTGACAAGCAAGGCCGTCTGATTAGGTCCTTATACACTCAAGATGGCAGAGGACTGGGGAAAGGCAGTATTTGCTGCCAGGCGGTATAATGAAGACACAACAAGGGGATCCTCCTTCACTTATACAAACAGCAATCATACCAAAGGTACAGTATTATCATGTTTCTTATCACATTTCTTTCTTTTTTTTTCTTTTTTTTTTTTTACCAGTGATGTGTGGATAATTTGTTGAGCACATGAACTGGTCTCAGTAGTAGGGATCATTATGGAATAACAAAGTACGTCAAGACCATGAAAGGAAAAGCAGCAAAATTTTCAATGCACCATTTTCAGTCTGCAGTTAATATGAGGGAAAGTTGTGTGCTCAATTAAATAATTAAATTTGAATCATAACTCATTAAATTCACAATGTGTCGTGTGTTTGTAAGTGCAATTGTATAGCATCTTACATTCACATGTAACATTTTTTTTTGTATATAAATGAAGTATCGGACAGTTCTTTGTCTCGTTTTAGCACAGAGAAGAGCCTTACGTGTTCATACATCACAAAATGAACTGTTAAACATCAATAATATTTAGTATTGTTGTTGCTTTTTTGCCAGTGGACATTTCCTTTTTGTAATTCTCAAATTAAAAATAGAGATATTTCTTTCACACCTTCACAGAGCAAAGCTATCTGTGCTTGAAAGTTACAGGATTTCATGTGAGATTCTGCTTCTTTCTTTCAGATCCCTTCGAGGGTCCCAACTACCACATTGCTCCCCGATGGGTTTACAACGTCTCAACACTGTGGATGATCTTTGTGGTCATTGCATCAGTCTTCACCAACGGTCTCGTCCTGGTGGCCACAGCAAAGTTCAAGAAACTCCGTCACCCTCTCAACTGGATCTTGGTCAATCTTGCAATTGCTGATCTTGGAGAGACAGTTTTTGCCAGCACCATCAGCGTTTGCAACCAGATGTTTGGCTACTTTATCCTGGGGCACCCAATGTGCATCTTTGAGGGTTATACTGTCTCTGTTTGTGGTAAGAAACTTCAAAATATTATTTTCCTTCGTTGGGCAGTTGTCTTGTCTCTGTTCATGAATTCACATGTATCAATTTGTGATTTCATTTCCTCTGTTGACTGTTTTCTTCCTTTATGCAGGTATTGCTGCTCTGTGGTCCCTGGCTATCATCTCCTGGGAGAGATGGGTGGTTGTGTGCAAGCCTTTTGGAAATGTCAAGTTTGATGGCAAATGGGCCACAGCTGGAATCGTCTTCTCCTGGGTTTGGTCAGCAGCCTGGTGCGCTCCCCCCATATTTGGATGGAGCAGGTACAGTATCCAAGTGTTTTATCGTATTTATTACAGAAGAACTCGAGTGTTTGAATTTATTGGCCGAAACTAATTTTTTTTTTCTTCTATCAGATACTGGCCTCACGGGCTGAAGACCTCCTGCGGACCTGATGTGTTCAGTGGAAGTGAAGACCCTGGAGTCCAGTCCTACATGATTGTTCTCATGGTTACATGTTGCTTCTTACCCCTAGGCATCATCATCCTCTGCTACATTGCAGTCTACATGGCTATCCGTGCTGTGAGTTATCTTCCCCTCAGTTTTACTGGCCAATCTGTTTATTTTTCATGGACAATTTTTTTTTATTTCTCTTTTGGCAGAACCTTACTATTTACTTATACCATTATCACAGGTTGCAAAGCAGCAGAAGGACTCTGAGTCAACCCAGAAGGCTGAGAAAGAAGTGTCCAGAATGGTTGTTGTGATGATCCTGGCCTACTGTTTCTGCTGGGGACCTTACACGTTCTTTGCCTGCTTTGCTGCGGCCAACCCTGGATATGCCTTCCACCCTCTAGCTGCTGCTATGCCTGCCTACTTTGCCAAGAGCGCCACCATCTATAACCCAATTATCTATGTCTTCATGAACAGACAGGTTGGTGCAAAAATCTAATTGCTACACTGTCCAGATTTATGTGTCTAAGTCTAATATGTTTAACATGCTCTATTTTTTTTTTTATTCCCCATCAGTTCCGTGTATGCATCATGCAGCTCTTTGGCAAAACAGTGGATGAAGGCTCTGAAGTGTCCACATCAAAGACAGAGGTCTCCTCAGTGGCTCCTGCATAAACCCTCACATCTTACCTTTTTGGGGGAAAAAACTGAGAACCAATGTGACTTGTACAGTAACTCTTCTTTGTTTCTTAATTTTTACATTCCCAACACCTGTTTTGAATATTTCTGCGCTGTTCTACACGTTTTTACAAATGCGAAAAAAAAAAAAATCAAGAAAACCGGCAGAAATTCATCATGAAGCACTCACATGCTATAGCTGGGAATGTGGAAAATGAGAGCGATCATGTTTGTATGTATCTAATGTAAAGACAGTTTCAGTTGCTTGACAATGGCTCATGCAGCCTTTGCTAAAAAAAAATGAGAGTCATCAGAAAATGATTCTGCTGTCAGTGACACGGGCTATTGTCAATTCTGTGAATGCATCATTTTGCCCTTGTCTTCTTCTTCTTTTTTTTTTTTTTTTTAGCAAATCTAGATTTGTTGCAAATAAAAAAAGAGAAAAAATATAGAGCAAATAAAGCATCATACACACTGTTATATCACTGTTCCTTTTTTTTTTTTTTTTAGCTGTAAATAAATGCGAAGCAATCTGAAAATGTTGCCAAGTCTTCCATTCAGTTCTTTTTAATTCTACACATCACTGGCTGCCTGGAGAAAACATGTACAGTTTTTGCTGATGAGATATTAACTCTTAGGTAATTGCCTTTCCTTGTGATTTGCTTGTCATTGTTAATGTCATTTTCGTTAATCACATCAGAGGTCACCTTGCATACTATCAGGGTCAAACCAGGTCAAAGATCAAGTCACTTCACCCAAAGCTCAGAAACACTACAAACATTGCCTGTTTCATCATTCAAATTACAGCGTGGAATTGCTTTCGGGTTTCACTGGTTGTATCTCTTTGTTGGGCTGTTTGAATGAAAAGACCTTGCTTTTGCTGGTGCGAATGTACCATGAACAAATTTAAAAATATAACCTTACAGGCAGGGGTGATAAGAAAGACACAGATGGATTTGTGGCAGCATGAATATGTGTGCTTGCATAATGTCTTTAAGCTTTTTGTGGCTTGTTAGTGCAGTGAAAATGGCATGTCCCTCTTTATAGGGTTCATAATGGTGGTGCAAAACACTAAATACTGGCAGGTGGGTCTATCTCTAGCCTGAGAACTCATGCAAAACACGCCCACATTAGTACAAGAAACACCCACTCAAGTACAAGACACGGCCACTTATGTGATTACAGGACAAGCTCACACCACTGGATGGGGGATGCAGTGGGAGGAGACATATAATCCGTTTTCTTCACTGTGGCACTGGCCAGGAGCAAACAGAGGACATCTGACAGAAGACCAAACAAGAGTTTATACTGCATTTGTAATATTGACGTATTATGATTTTGTTCACAAAATTGTTGAGAAAAGCCTCCCACTACACCATCAGCACCCCCTATAGGCTGTTTCTGCCAGCTACTCAGTGACTTAATGCACAACTATGGCCTGTACAAGTCATTTAGTCTCATATTCAGTGTTAAAATCTTGGTTTTCTTCAATCAAGGGAAAAAAAAGAAAAGAAAAAAAAGACATGTATTTCAAGGAAATATTGGAAATAAGCTGATATTAGCATTGGAAACAAAGGAATTAATCTCACGCCATTTGGTAGAAGTTTTTCCACAATTCCCTGCTTTCTGAAGAAGTAACTATGGCTGCCTCATCAGGGGTGGAAAACTCTCCGATGTACTCAGATCCAGCTCCAGCGGTTCCTCTTGTGAAACTGTGATACCAACAGTAATTCAGCTCCAAGGGCCATTTTTAGATATAGAGAGAATATTCGTCCTTATTTAATCCCATACTGAGCTTTACAGGTTGTAAGGTAACAAAAATGGATAAGTGTCTCCTTTAAAATTTTAACTGCAAACACAATGGCATCCAGTCTCATGCATTTGCCAATTAAGTTTTTCTTTCTTTCTGTCTGTCTGTCTGTCGGTCTGTCTGTATTTATTTCGTGTACTATCAAGCAGACATGCCAAACCTCTTGGTCGCTTGGATCCCTCCGGCGTTGGCCAGTCTTTTATTTTGAAGCACAGCCGGATGTTGTGTATGTATGTGTGACGTCATCTTCTCGACACTCTTCCATGCTCGCCACACGCCTGAAGTCGGAGATCCGGACGTGGGACTGAAGTCATGTCGAAGTCCAGTATGTAGCTAAATACAGATGAATACAGTTTTTAAAAAGGCTGACTAAATACACTCACTTAACTCAACTGTTTTTATTTCACAATGGACGCTGTTGTCTCTTTCGTTTCGCAGAGCAAAAACGAGCGAAGCGCCTGCGCCTGCTTGGAAATTTTAAGGTGAGTGTCGATGCGGCTGTTATATAATATATAATATATAATATATAATATATAATATTAGCTCTGTTAGTGAAGAGTTGGGGTTTCAAGCTGCCATGTGAGCTGGCACCTCTGTGTCGTTGGACTAATGGAGTAATCCCAGACAATGTTAGTCTTTAACTGTGTCACTGTGGCCAAAACAACGCCTGCCAGCCACGTTGTTAGCAAAGAGCCTCTGATATTTAAACAGGCATGGAGATGTACGTTACTATTTAAAACACCTCTGCTGGACTTCTGGCCTTCTTAATTCATGATATCCTTCACGCTGCTCTGCTGGCTGGCCTTGCATTTGAGCTGCGTGATCCAGGAGCACATGATCAAGCTGTTGCTAATTATTTCCAAGACCTTAAAGGTTATCCTATTTAACTAAAATTAATTAAAAGCAATTGTTTCTTCACTAATAGTCAGTGTGAATGGATGCTGGGGAGGGTTAGGATACTGCAGCATGGCATCTCTGTATGTCCTGACTCAGTATCACTCCTCCCTCCTCCCCGCTGATGCAAACTACACAACAGGGGTACATGGGTGTGACATTAAAGTTAGTCTGCCAACTGAGAATTATGGCTTTTTTTTCTGAATGATGGTGCAGTGTTGCCATAATGAACACATTTGCCAGTGTTTTAACAAGTGTGTTAGGATAGCATAGGGAGCAACACTCATCAAACACTTTTTATTAACGAAAGTAAGACTAAGGAGCTGGTGATTAAGAGTCACCACAATGCCACAATGTTTTGATTAATGATCAGCCTGTTGGAGCAGTAGAGGACTTTAAACATTCAGGAACCTTTTTATTTATTTATTTATTTATTTATTTAAATACAGAATACATATTTATAAAAGCAATGCAGTGCTTGTACTGAACCAGAAAATTGGATTTATACGATATAAGCAAGGAATAGGGACTGTTAACAGAGGTCTTGTTGAAAGTGTTTTGACTTTTAACATGTGGATATGGTATGGGCACTTGGGGTCCAAGAGCAAAAATAGGCTACCCAGAATTATAAACCTGGCCAGTAAAATTATTGGGAAAGAGCAGAGACAGTTAGGATGCATATTTGAAATGCAGGTGAAACCAAAAGCTGGACAAATTGTGTCTGATCCCACTCATCCCCTCTTTAAAGAATCATAAAACTGCCCTTGGGAAGATGCTATAGAGCTGCTGCAGCAACCAACAACATTTACAAAAAGTCTTTTGTACTACATGCAATAACTAAAACCTTAAAGACCATTCACACTGGAACCATGTCTGTTATTGCTGCCTGTTCTCTGCATGTTGTGTTTTTAATATTGTGTGTATTGTGATTTACTGTGATGCGTTTTAACCAACTTGTGGACACTAAAGATTATCTATCGATCTTCCGAAGCTGTCTTAGGACAGGGCTTCTGTGGTCAACACTCGCCTTTTATTTACTTACTGGGTCATGTTATGCAGATTTTTAATACTTTTAAGTCTTTTCTTGCCATTTGCACAGAGTTTTCATGTTGCTTGCTCTCCTCTCTGAAGGCTAAAGGTGGACAAAAGAGCGATGCCTCGGGACGGACAAAAAACACAGAGCAGTCATCTGTGCAGAGCGTCAAGGCCCACAGAAAGCCAGAGGAAATTAGGAGGCAAAGGGTAATTCATTGAAATTATTGAACGTCACAGTGTAGAATATTGTTTTTTGTCAAGGTAAACCACCTTTTCAATCCAAAAATTTTCACAATCAGCTTCAGGACCTCCAAGAGAAGCAGCGGCTCTCAAGAGAACGAGAGCTGATGAAGAGGAGGAATCTGCTCAGCTTTCAGAGTGACATCCTGCAGCGACAGAGAGAGTTTGAACTGAGGGTAAGTAAAAGCCCAGTAAATGGAAATGGACCGAAAATGAATCGGCGTAAACTACCCACTGTGCCGATATGGTGAGCTCTGTGTTTTCTTGTCTTTGTTCACAGGAGGCAGAGATGCAGAGTTTAGAGAAGCACGTCAATTTTGAAAATGAGAACTCAAGAAAAGCGTATTACAGGGAATTCAAAAAGGTGGGCAACAACTTGTACCTCTTTTTTCCATGTAGGAGACACAAAGCACTGACCTAGGAATATATGAAGGCGTGTTTACAGTCTGTGTTAACATAATAGATGACATGATGCTTCAGATCTTGATGAGTTAAGCGCTGAACACCATGTGGAGGCCCGTGTCGGTCCTGAAACACTGCAAACACCGGCTCAGACGAAAAGGTGGATACACACACTGTAGGGCCAGTAGATTGTCCCAGTACTTTTGGTAAGGGGCTACATTTGGGAAGTGTCTGCATATATTTCAATTGCAAATGCATGTAATTTAAATTATCATTTCATTATTCCAATACTAATTATACCGGATGGGGATTTATATACCTACTGCTGAAGTGTCACTTTAGGTAGAAAAAGTGACAGTCATTCTCAAAAAAGTGTACTGCCATTAAATTATGCATAGTTTGTATATCACAGGTTCTCGTACTAAACAAGTGTCATGTGTCACCTCTGAACAAGGAAAATATTTTCAGTGCTGTCACCCAGTGTGCACTCACAGAGCAAACATTACATGAAGCATTCTTAAAGAAATACGTTAGTGTTTTTCCCTTTTTTTTTCCAGCTTACCCAGACTAAGGCAGGATCTTCGATACCAATTTCACCTCTGTGTTCACTGGTTCGGTTCCTATGAGTAGCATTTTGTGTTAGCTTAGCATAATGACTTGAAGTCTATAGGAGTCATTAGCCTCGCTCTGCTAGAGTGAAAAAATGAACCTTACAGCAACTCTGAAGGTGTCATATTTTTACACAAAATATCATGTGCATTTGAAATACACAACTGAAATGTTTCGAAATCATGTAACGGTTAAATATTTACATAGAGCAGCACAAAGGTATGGAAGCTGACAGAGGACATTCCATGTTTTACCTTGTCACTTGAGCTTGACAACAAGTTGCTTTCTGGAGATTTGTTTTTCCAAGACATTATTGTACTCTCATGATCACATCTTGACAACAATTATTGTTATCTCGGCATAACAATTATTGAGTGTTTTGTTTGTTTTGTCGATATAACAAATATTGTGTTGAACAAACAAAAGTGAGAAGGGTTATTGCTGCATAGCCACGGCCAGCTGCAACATGGATGAACATACCTTACTTTGGAAATTATCTAGCAAGAGTAAAAATCTCTTCCAGGTTGTTGAGGCCTCAGATGTGATTCTGGAGGTTTTGGACGCACGCGACCCTCTCGGCTGCAGATGTCCTCAGGTGGAGCAGGCGGTCATCCAGAGTGGAACCAACAAGAAGATCATTTTAGTGCTCAATAAAATTGGTAGGTTGACTGAAGAAATTCAAAATCAGAAGGTGCGTGTTTGTGAATTCTAAGTCTTCAGTGTGAGTTTGCACAACAGAGATGCTATTTGTGAAAATTTGATTCATCACTTCAAATGATTGATTTCTGCCTGTTTATAGATCTGGTGTCCAAGGAGATTGTGGAGAAATGGATCAAGTATCTGCGCAACGAGTTTCCTACTGTGGCTTTTAAAGCTTCGACTCAGCAACAGAACAAAAATTTGGTATGCATTTAATCATAATTTACATCATCTGACCCTGAGATTAAAGCTGCGGAACAGTATCAGTACTGTAAAGGTGGATGCCACACAAACTGTAACGAACATGTTGTGTATCCCCCGCTGTGAGCAGAAACGCAGTAACGTCCCGGTGACCCAGGCCACCGCAGAGCTCCTCAGCAGCAGCGCTTGTGTGGGAGCAGATTGTCTGATGAAGCTGCTCGGCAACTACTGTCGCAACCTGGATATAAAGACCGCCATCACTGTAGGAGTTGTGGGTAAGCACCCCGTCCAGTCATGTAATCACATTATTGCTCTGTATCAGCGGTTCTCAACTGCTGGGCTGTGGGCCAAAAGCAGACCGCAGGTTGATTTTGAGTGGGCTGGGGGTCTGCAGGTCCACATTGTCAAAAATGAAGAAGAGAAAAACAATGCTTTTGAAGTACAGCTATCTGGTCTGGTGCTTTTATTTTGAACTATAGTTTCCTAGTGCAGATTCTTGTCCAGAAAAAGAAAAAAAAAGCTAAGAACATGATAGATTGAAAAATATGAGAAAAAATAAAAGTATATGAAATAAAATTATAGAAATATGAAAAACACAAAAAGTTTAAATATATATGAAAATACACTCAGTGGGCACTTTATTAGGTCCACCTGCTCAATCTAATACAATCCAATCCAACTGTTCTGCCATAAAGTTTCCTTTTCTGCTGCCTATAATGCTCAGGATTTCTTTTTATCACAGTAATAGAGGTGTTCATTCACTTCTGTGTTTGGCATTGAGCTCATAGTTAGTGCTGCTGTTGGACTGGACTGCATTTTACTGAGAGCTGTTTCCACTATTCTGTCCCGCTCATGCATATATAAATAGGGAGGACAAAAAATTAGAAACACCTCTCAATACAATGTAGCCCAGTACAAGACCTCTGCAATCTACAACGTCAATAATAAACACAGATTTAAATTTACACATTTTTCACAACATCAACAAAAACTGAACATTATAAACTTTATTAAAAGGTAGAATTTATGGCAGAGCTGTTGCACTGGACTGCACTAGACTGTACAGGTGGAAACAATTAAGTGGTCAGTGTATTTTAAACTTTGACAAGTAGCTACTTTGCCTTTTTTTTCTGTGGTGAAGAAAGTGTTTGAATGCATATACTTGTTTAGACAGGAGACAGGAGTTCATTGGCCAAAAAAAAACCAAAACAATTTTGAAATCTTTTTGAACAATAACAGGAAAATATTGAAGCTTTGTGATGGTTGACAGTGCATGAAAGCTTTGTGGATCACTGCACTTCTCATTTTGTAACATCAAATCGATCGGCTCTTCAGTTTGTCTCTGTGTGGACCGTGACTTGGCGACTAAGGACAAATGTGAAACCTGAGGCTCGACTGTAAGCCAAGGCGATCCACAGTGTAATCACAGGCTGCTCTTGTTTTGTAGGTTTCCCCAATGTAGGAAAGAGCAGTTTGATCAACAGTCTGAAACGGGCACGAGCATGCAGCGTAGGAGCCACTCCAGGTGTTACAAAGCAAGTATAAATTGTTGGCACTGTACAGTTGTGAATGCCTGCTTAATTGGCCCCTGCACTGCTAATGTGTCTGCTGGGTTTCAGGTGCCTTCAGGAGGTGCAGCTAGATAAACACATAAAGCTTCTCGACTGCCCCGGCATCGTTATGGCAACTTCAACGACCGACGCAGCAATGATCCTTCGTAACTGTGTGAAAATCGAACAGCTTGTGGATCCTCTGCCTCCTGTTGAAGCCATTCTCCGACGCTGCAATAAAGCACAGGTACGTTAACGCCTTCTTTCCGATCGTTAGGCGCATGTCCCGACCCGGTGACGTGACATTTTCAAGGTCCCGTTTTCGCTCCTCATGCAGATCATGGAGCACTACGGAGTTGCAGATTTCCACACAGCTCTGGAGTTCTTGGCGTTGCTCGCTCGTCGCCAAGGCAAACTACGTAAAGGAGGATTACCTGACACTGACAAAGCGGCAAAGAGTGTCTTAATGGACTGGACGGGGTTCGTGAAATGCAGGAATTTGTTAAAGTTTGGAAATGACAATTCATCGCGGACGTCCTTCGCAATCTAATTCCATGCATGTTTGATCATCTAGGGGACGGATCAGCTACTTCACACACCCTCCAGAGACACACACACTGCCCACTCATGTCAGTGCTGAGATTGTCACGGAGATGGGCAAAGCTTTTGACTGGGATGAGCTGGAGAAGGGAAATCAGGAGGTTCTTGCAGGTAGGTTAGCACTTGTTTTTTATTTATTTATTTTTTTTTCTGTTGAGGTTTGGATTTGAGCTCATCAGGCTGTGAATGCTGTTTGTATTAATCTTTTAAGCCTGATGATTTTGTGATTTCCACTACACTGCAAAAAAAAAATCCATCTTGGCAAGTGATTTAGTCTCATATTTAGTGTTAAAAATCTTGTTTGTCTTACAACAAGTGAAAGTATCTGCTAGTGGGATGAGATAATCCTGTTTGTTTTCCAGTGCTAATCATCTTGCTTCCAGAATTTTCTTGAACAGAGTGTCAATTTCCTGATACTACAGGGCTGTTTGTGTGTATATTTTTAGCTTGTTTTAACAAAACAGTGAAAATTAGACTGAAATTACTTGTTAAGATGGAGATTTTTTTTTTTACAGTGTATAATTAGATTATTTAGCCACCCCTCTCTGATTTGAGGCATGTATCACTCCTTTCAACTTTTGTAGGGTTATCTTTAAATTTCTTTGCATTAGTGCTGTCAGTAAACTCAAAAGTCAGTCTTTATTAAGTGTAATGTTGATTGCTTTACTGATGTGCCCATAGTATTTATCAAAGCAGCACTGGCAGGTATAAATGCAGTAAAAGAAGTAAATATGACTGCATTTGGCCAGGGAAGATGTTTCCGCTGTACTTTGCATCAGATCCTACAAGAACTTGATTAATTTGTGGTCTACGCTGGTGTTTAAGACACACAAAAAAAGTTGTTGTAGCAAGAGAATCGAGTCCAGTAGATTCTTATGGGCGCGTCTGTTTCAGAGTCAGCGTGTCCTGATGTCCAAATGGGATTTTGCATGGAGACCACTGGGATGACACAAGGGGGGCAGAGTGAACCCCCTTGTGGCTTGGAAATGGAAGGAGGTTTCCTAGAAGAGCCAGAGCTGAAAGATGAAACTGAATTTATGGAGGATGAGCAGGACCAGGAGGTATGAGAGAGCACAGTCCCTGCAACTTCAGTGATCATGAAATTTTTTTTTGCTCTTTTGTTCATTGCATCTACTTTTGTAAGACTCTCTACATACAGCTGTGTTCATTTATGTCTGATTTTCTGTCCTGCACAAAAAAGTTTGGACCAATGACAGTGGAGATAAAGTCGCAGAAGTCCAAGACTAACGCGTCTGCAGATGTTGCGGCGCCTGTGACTCCAGACTTGAAGGATATCCTGGGTGTAGACCCCCTGCAGCAGGGACAGGCTCTCCTGGCAGCCAACAAGAAAAGGAAAAAGCAACAGAAAAGAGCAGGTTTGTTTACAAATCTGTGCCTCAGTGTAACTATAATACATGGTCGGTGACTTTCTTTTCAGTTTTGTTATTTCGCATTCTGAATGCAGTGCTTCATTAATTTCATAATGCATGACCGTGTCAGTGTGTATCTGAGACAGATGTGGCCTGACATGAAAGAAACACATCAACACACAAATGCAACCATTGCTTTTACTGTGGAATATACGACATATATATATATGGCATGTTAAGGCCATTGTAGGAAAAAAATATGGAGCCAGGAGCATGGGTGAAATATTTTACGAGAAAAAAATCTGAATTTCCAAGATTTAAGGTGTAAATTTACAAGAAAAAAACGCTGATATTCTCTGAGATTGAAGAGGAATTTTTTTCTCCCCACAATGGCCCTAATGTGCCGTATATATACTGTAGCTTTTGCAGCGATATGTAGCTAATGATCAAAAGTTTATGTGAAATCTCACCCACCCATGAAACACACACACACACACACACGCAGTGCCCATGTCCATTATCAGTGTTGTCTGAATAGTTGTATTAGTTGCTTTAGTGTCTTATACGTATGTAATTAAAACTGAAAAGGTTTTTTTTTTCCTTTTCTTTCTTTTGCAGATAAAATTGCCACCAAGCTCTCGGACACCTTGACATCTGCGATGAACTTCACTTTTTCAGACAGCTGATGAAAATTAAAATTGTATACAGAACTTTTTTGTACTTTGTCTTTGTTTGATTTATGTTGTATCCTCACAAACAGCTCATTTGGTGCTATGCATTAATCCTCTTTCTCCTGTGGCCCAAAACAGATTTACCCACATTATCACATGTATCGGCTTGT
>OMLB01018912.1:0-29919 GCA_900302555.1 Myripristis jacobus | reverse complement strand
CAGGAAGTCTTAATGGACCTGTACCATTTCCCAAAGGCACATTTTGGATCAGGAGGAGCTGCACCAGGCTGTAATAAAAGATGTGAGGATACATATTTCTTAGAATGGACTGAGAATCCTTAAAGATCTTCCTTTAGTAGACCCTCTGGCAGGAGAGGGTCTCGTCTCATTTGAGTGCATTTGTGATGGTAACGGTGAAGTGACTCAGCTGGTTTGAGAATGAGCCACTGATCGGCAGCTGTAGATGAGCAGACAGTTTACAAGTATTTCAAGTATTAGTCCTTAAAAAAAAGAGAAGCAGTGTTTTTGGCATTTATGCTGTTTTAGCCCGTCTCATCTGCATCCTGACCCTACTGCTGACCTTTTTCAGCAGTACGGTCAGGCTGAACAAAGAATAACATACTTTTTTAGATGTGAAATATTTCCTTGTTTAATTCAATTACTTAGGTAATAAACATACCTTATTATAGTCTGCTGCTCTGGCTAACATTTGGCCCAGGTTTAGACTTCAGGGATGTATGTCTTTAGCTGTTGAAACATTGTTTGCTTCAGGGATGATTTTCTTGTGGAGATGTGTAGGTGGGTTGTCTTTTGGCTTTTATATGTTTGACCAAATTCTGAATGCAGTGCTGGTTGACAGCTGACTTTGAAATCCTAGATGTGGGAGCTTCCCGCTGGCATGTGAATGTACTAAAGGACATGCAGATTTTTCAAATCAATGTTGGTATTGAACGGGATTCATGGTCAGTACAGGCAGTGGTGCACAGCGAGTAGAGGCGGTGTGAGAGGGCACGTTTCTTTGGTGTACCTGTGCTTACAGAGACAGGGTTTGGCTAGTAAGATTCCAGCTGCACAAAATGTCAGGTAGTCTGGGATCCACCTACAAATGGAGGGGGATACGTAAAGTTAAAGCACTTTGATGAGTCACATTTCCTGTAAAACGGTATTGAGGATGGAACTAAAGTCTGCAAACAGGATCTTGTCCCCTAGGACAAATGCCCATGCTGCAGAGGGCTGAGGGGCGCTTCTGTGAGTTATTTAATGTATCGAGCTCTCAGGTCTCAAAAGTCTGGTAACCTTATCCTTCCTGGAAACAGGAACAATAGTGGATGATTTTAAGGGCAGAGGAGTCTAGGGATGTTTGGTTTGGAGGGATCTGGTCTCACAGTAAATAACATGGCGCAGTGTAAAATACTTGTATTCGCTATTCCCAACAATCCTTTATTTTGTTTTCTAGCTCCATCCTTAGATCGGGATCTCTATCTTCAGTCATGTCGTCACGTGTGTTGCTGCGGCAGCAGCTGATGCGAGAACAGGCCCAGGAGCAGGAGAGACGTGAGGCCCAGCAGCAGGCCTCTGCCTCTCAGCTCAGGGCCTCTGACTCCACTCCAGCTATCTCTGTCACATTGCCCCCAAATGCTGCCCGTCCACCTCCAGCACAGGTGCCTGTGGAAGTGCTCAAGGTAAGAAGAACCTCACTTAAAAGCAGCTATCCACAGGAAAACAACACTGTTAGTTTACCTTACTACCATTAAAGGTAATTTGTTATGTTACAGTGTTACCTATTGAGAAAAATGCCAAAATACCTCAGACTTAATAACAGTAGAGGCTATTCACATTGCCTTGTGCATATTGACCATTCTTAAAACTGTAGTCAATATATTGTATAGCTGGCCTGTAATTAACTCTGCAGGGTAACAACATGAGTGACCAACAGACTTGTGCTTTTCACCTGCAAATACAGTGTTAAAGCTGTTTTCTTCTCATTAGTGTTTGCTGGCACCTACATAGCTGATGCTCAGAGACAACGGGCAGAGATTTTATTTGATGTATTTATTTATTTTTGTGCTGACAAAATTATCAGGGTAGTTAATAATGTAAAGAAACGGCTTGTGTATTTGAAAAAAGTCACTAACTAAAAGCAAATGCGTTATGCTAATAGTTACCCAGAAAAGTAACTTGAGCACTCTCTAACATGTTTGTAAGTTGTTATCCCCAGCACTGGTCGGGACATATACCATAAACGACTCTTTTTTAAATGATCAGGTGCAGACCCACCTGGAAAACCCCACCAAGTACCACATCCAGCAGGCACAGAGGCAACAGGTGAAGCAGTACCTGTCCACCACTCTGGGCAACAAGGTGGTCACCCAGACCCTTGGAGTGTCCCCGGTGCCACAGTCCAGCTCTGCCCCTGAGGTCGCCCCTACAGCCAGCAGCGCTCCCAACAGCCCCATGGCTCTGCTTAACATCGGATCCAACAAGGAGGAAGTATGGGAAATCCCTGATTATTTGAAGCAGTGGTTTAAGTCTTCAGTTTGCTTATTAAGCAGATTACACTGGTAGCCACTGGTAGCCTCTGCCTTTTTGGAGAAGTTAAATTTCTAACCCTCTGTTCACTTCTTGCTTAATTACTTTTTGTTTGTTCTGTAATGATGTGCCAAAAGATCCCACTGTGACGATGCATGCCTTCTTTTGTTATCTTACCCTTGTTGGCCGTGTGTCACAATATGATGTTAAATACTGCACCCACATCTTAATGATACCAGCACGTCTCTTGCACACTATCCTCTTTTGAAATCATGCTGCTTCAGAGCAGTGTGCTTAAATGTTTAGCCAGTCATTCTATAAACTGCTGTTTTATTTGTAAGGCTGTGTAATTTAGAAAGCACAATATGTACATATGTGCACACAATCACGTTTAAATATTTAATTCCACACAGAGTCCTTTACTTATCCTATATCACGCCTATGTCTCTTATCTGTTTTCTCTCCCCAGATAGACGATGTGATCGACGACATCATTAGTCTTGAATCAAGTTTTAATGATGACATTATGACATTGATTGACTCAGGCCTTCAGTTACCTAGCACGGTACAGAAATCGCCTATTTTTTTTTTTTTCTTTTTTTTTTTTTTTACCATAAGTACCCCGTTTTGAAAGTTGGTTCTAGATTTTATGTGTTCTTATTTGAATGTACATCCCCACAATAACATGTTGTATTTCAGGATCTTTAATCCTACAAAATTTAAAAACTATTTGCTTGCCTCTTTGAGTGGACTATCTATTCTGTGCGAAATTCTGAAATGGGAATTCAGCGTTGTCGTAGGAGTAAATATGTACTTTTGGCACTTGGTTACTATCCACCAGGAAAGTGCTGCCTGGGCGGGGTCGGCTATCAGAGGATACAAGATGGGGAGAAGCATTTGGGTGTTACAACAGGGGACAAAGCAGGCTGTGCTCATAAACCATCATTGTAAAATTGTCTGGTAAACCACTAATCTGTCAGAGAGAAAGGGCTTGCAGAAATTTGACACTAAACAGAAAATGAGGATTATGGTGCTGCTTTTGGATGAAAAGAAAAAGAAGCAAAGTGAGGTAAATGGAATTTGTGGCTTTTTTTTGATATGACATCGGTCATTGTGGTTCAGGTTGCTGGTAAATGTATGACACTGTAATATAAATGGTTTGACTTTGGGGGGGAAAGACAAGGATGTGCCTTTTCTCTAAAAGACTTGCTCTAACTGATATGGAGGAATGTCAGACATAGGGGTATAGCAGTATATTATGTTTTGAAGGGTTTCTATATTTACTCAAACGATTTTCTTTCAGTAAAAATTTGCAGCGGGCTATATCTGCTGTGACAGAAATCAGCTAAATTCAAAACTTTAAACTGTTTGCTCTAATGGCCAACTTTATGAACAGAAGTTTATCATTTAGAAAACATCCTTTTTGCAGATTTGATGTTTTCTGCAGTTGTTGCAATGAGTGTCCATATATTACATGTGCTGCACTATATTTTGTTTTGTTGTAGCTCCCAGGAAATCTCTTGGATGTATACCATAGCCCAGCAATGGCAGCACCGACTCTTACTGTCAGCAACTCCTGTCCTGCTGATCTTCCAAACATTAAAAGGGAAATCACTGGTATGGTAAAATATGTACTGATTAATTTATGGTTTTTCTTACAGTATAACATCGTTTCATGCATCAAACAAAATCCAATGAGAGTTTGTCTTTTCAGATGCAGATGCCAAAGCTCTTATGAAAGAAAGGCAGAAGAAAGACAACCATAACCTCAGTAAGTCAAGCTTTATTTTGGACATTTTTACGCACTTCTGAAGCCAGATTCACATTCATAAAATTGCAACTACATGGTTTATGCAGGGCAGCCCATCATCCTCCTTATCTGTAGTGTCATTTTGTTGTTCACCAAACCTCTGTTGATTGGCTGTTCTGTTCTGCTGTTGTCATCTTGGTGTTTAAGTAAGATTAAATGTCAATTAAATGTCATTTATTTCCCTTTCTGCATTGTTATTTCCACCACCTGTCCACAGTTGAGAGGAGGCGGAGATTCAACATCAATGACCGTATAAAGGAGCTGGGGGCTCTTATACCCAAGTCAAGTGACCCGTAGGTGTTGCCGTTTTTTCCTGAGTTATCACTTTGGTTTGCTGAATCACTCAGTAGATTTTCAGAATACTTTAACTGTCGAATCAAACCTATGTAGTAAATGGTGACTCTGTTTTCTGTTTGTTTTCCTCTCCTCACCGTCTCCACAATATTCCCTGTCATCACAACGGCAACAGGGAGATGCGTTGGAATAAAGGGACCATTCTAAAAGCCTCGGTTGACTACATTAGGAAGTTACAGAAGGAGCAACAGAGAAGCAAGGAGATAGAGATGCGTCAGAAGAAGCTGGAGCATGCAAACCACAGTCTCATGCTACGCATCCAGGTCAGTATCTGGTCATCAGCTTTGTTAGAGGATTGTCTGCCCAATTTAAAAAAAAAAAAAAAAAAACATACTCCAGTAACTGAAATGAGTTTGAAATTCACCAACATACAAAAGATTAATGTTCTTTTGTGCTCTTTGCTTGGATAGTTCTTTAAAGATTAAAGATGCACCAGGCAAAGTTTTTTATGTAAACTAACAGCCGTCTGATGAGTCTAAAAACTGGGGTTGCAGTAGCGAAGAGCATCCAGTGCCTGGTAATTGAGACACCATATTTTTGCCTTTTTTTGCCAAATTAATTTAAGTTGTTAGATACTGACATCGGCTGGGAATCCTCTCTGTGCAGAGGATATGACAAATTTAAACTAAAAAGCAAATTACAAACTGTTCCTTAAGGTGACAGTGAATGAGCGCTCTGACCAGAGAAACCTGGACTCAGCAGCGGTGGTTGAAGCTCTTCGCTCCCTCCATGTCGCCAGCCTCTCAGAAGAAGATATTTTGGTCAGAGGATTGTGCAGTTTACCGGCATCATGTTACAAGTCAGGGGTCCCTTTCCAGTGGATATCCCTCACTCCCACTGCCATCGTGCAAAGTTTCTTAGTGCAGCTTTAAATCAGTCTTGATTTGGTGAAAAGCTAAATTTATTTTAAGATACTGTTCATCAGAGAGAAATTAAATTTGACTGGCAAAACTCACCCAGAACCACTTCATTCTGGAGAACCATGATCCACCCACTGATCTATAACAACTAAGTATTTTATAGATTAGTGGTTCTAGGTAGAGATATACTGATTAATCAGTCATGTGAGTAATTGGGCTGTAATCTGGATTTTTTAAGATAATCAACATTAGCCGATATCTGTGTTCACAAGGCTGATAAACAAAAAACAAAAAGACATGTCTGATGTTAGTGCTCCCCCTAATCTGCTGGTAAATGCTTAGTGCACTACAATTTTAATTATTTTTCATTCATGTGTGGTTTTTTTTCTTGTTTGTTTTTTACAAAGTTTAGTTTTTGGGTTACCTGTGGACATTTATTGAGTTGATGCCTTTTTTTAATTTAGAATAAGTGCACTGCAGAGAGTGCAGATCTCCTTAAGCAAACAGAGACAAAGCAGACAATGATAATGGTGTTAAATATATGTTTATATGCAATATTGTGTTTCATTTCCTCTTACTATTAAATTATTGTGTTTTATCAGATTTTTTTTTAAATTATGTCAGCATAATAGATTGGCCATTGGCCAACCTGCTCTCTCAATATCAGCTACTGATAAACCCATATCAGTCGACCACTAGTTGTAGGATATGAGGTCTAATCCACAGCTGCTGCCGTTGTTTTCAGGAGCTGGAGATGCAGGCGCGGCTCCACGGCATCTCCACACCCACCACCATGTCATCTGGCCTGAGCTCAGATCCCTCCCTGCTCCAGCAGCAGCCCGCCCCTCAGAGTGGCCAGCCTCTGCCTCCAAGTGCAGCAGGAGCCTCCTCCCAGAACCTCCTCAACATGGGGGCCACAGCCATGGGACAGTCCGTCCCCGCCTCCTTCCTCTCCCCGCCCTCCTCAGACTCCCCGGCAGGCGTCACCATCAGCAGCCCTCTGGACCTGGGCAGCCTGAGCTTCGCCGAGCTGGACGATGCCTCGGCGCTCTACCCAGATGTGGGACTGGGCGACATTCTCATGGACGAGGGATGCACCCTATCTCCAGAGAGGGTGGCTGAGCCCCTGTTTTCTCCTTTGTCACCAGGTGCCTCTAAAAACAGCAGTCGCAGGAGCAGCCTTGATATGGATGAGGACTTGTGACAAGCTCAGTGTGGCGGTCAAACAACCAGAGAGAGACTCGGGGGTCCACTCCATAGGGCCCAGAATGTCAGGGAGAGTTCAGGCTGTCCTCACAGAAGCAAGAGCCTCTTCAGAGGACTGTAGAATTTAACTTAGACAACAAGTAGCCAGCAATAGGATCAAACTAACATGAACGCTGCATCAGGAGAAAGCAAATTCCTCTTTTTTTTTTCCTTGTCATACATAGGCCTAATTGTTATTGTTCCTATTTGGAGCTGCTCAGATGAATATTGTCTGGGCTAAATGCAATCTTTTTTAAATGGAATGTTGTACAAAAGGGGCATGGGCTTAGCAATAAGAAATTAATAAGTACTTACTAAATCCTTTTCACGTTTTCCAGTAGAGGTTTAAGAGGGATATAAAGTTTGCTTGAATTATTATGACCTTACTTTTAGGGAAGAAAGCTGTGAGCGTTCTTTTTGACAACAACGTTGGCATGACAAACTGGTTCACGGATGCCAAGATTACAGTTTGACGTTTTCTTTTTGTTTTTTTTGTTTTTTTTGTTTGTTTGTTTGTTTTTTTTCAACTGACTGGAATCAGGGTTTTATTAGAACAAGCGCATGCTCATTCTCATAGGGTTTGTCTCACCAGCAGCTACCAAAGGGATATCTATAAAGTGAATTGGCAAATTGTGAAATATTTACTGCATTTTGTACATAAGAATATTTTACTTTGAGCAGTTTTATTGCACCTTATTTTATGGCAGTCTATGCATTTTTATGAAAGCTTTTGTCCATTTTGTTACCATTACAACACAGTCAGCAGCTGACACCCAGGTTGCATGTATATTTAATAAATCTAAAAAAAGATGAAAATCACTTGCTGCTGCAGCTAGGTAGCCAAAGCAGGACTTCTTCCAGAGTAGCCAGAAATATACAAATCAGCGTTTTATTTTTTAATATATTCACCGAGTTAATAGAAATGCAGGAAGATATGACAAATGCAGATTAATGACACCCTTTCATAATAGTACTGTAGTTCATTAGATTTCTTTTCTTTCTTTTTCTTTTCTTTTTTTTTTTTTTTTTTTTTTTTTTTTTTTTTTTTTTTTGATACCAGAATAATAGTTACCCCTGACTAACCTGTATTGTCAGTGACCGTGTCTGTATATTAACCATGTTGATTGCTGGGTGATTTTCCTGGTTAGCATGTTCTACCAAGATTGTGACTTTTTTTTTTAAATCTTTGATCAACAGTGATATATATATGAATGGATTATTGCTCATTGTAGTAAGAATTCAGAGGGCTTTGACCTTCTTTTAAAGCAACCACTATCCTCACCTCTTTAATATTAAAGTATAACTGTTTGTTTCGTGAAACCTTATACAATGCAAATATTCTCTACGACAGCCACAAACTTTTAGAATGGCATTGAATTTGTTTGGATGTGCAACTCAACTTTTATGTACAGTTGATTTAATGAATGTGTGTTTCAAAAAGTACTTGCATATGTGTGTGTGTGTGTGTGTGTGCGCGCGCGTGTGTGTGCGTGTGTGTTGTTGTTTTAAGCACAGACATACTGTATTTGTATACCAATTAGATTTTATTTCTGCCAACAAGAAAAAAAATCGTTCTGAAGTTGTGGCACGCTTGAAAGTGGATTCTGAGCTGTGGAAAAAAACAACTGAATCAAGGCAGCCGAGTTTGCTTGTTTTGATGCGGCAACAATGTGCATTAGATGTGAGTTTTGACAGATATTGACCGGGCACTCAAGAAAATCCAACAATTTCAAAGTGTCCCCTTCTATTTATCATCAACTTTGATGCACTTTGCTGATTGCAGTTTTATGCCAGTCGATGCTGCAAGGTATTCCCTACTTTCAACGAACTGTAAAATGGGTTTGTCCCGCTAATTGTTTTTCCTTGTCCCATAAAATTGAGTACCTATGGTCAGCTTTTTCCACTCGCACTGAATTGCACTCCACAATATTAACCATCTCGTATTCTGACATATTTATTGAGTGCTAATGTGGACTGTTCATCATAGGCATCCTTAGGCTTCTTCAGGTAACAGTTTTGTCTTGTCCCTTCAAGTTGGCTTTTAGCAATTTTTAAGAAATAAATGATTAGCTATCTACTCATGTCTGAATATGATTACTTGCTTGTGAGCAGAATTAGTGGTAGAGCATCTGAGAGATCTCCATGGCCAGGTCCAGGCACTCGGTAGCCGGCAGGCAGATGTCGCAGGCGGGACAGTCGCACGGGCAGCAGTGCACGCCCAGACACTCGCAGCGGTCGCAGTGCTGGGTGACTCCCAGCAGAGGCTGAGCGGCGGTGAGCTCGCAGCCACACAGGGAGGTGCACAGCGACGACACACACATGTGACACCCGGTCATCGTGGCCGCTAAACAGTCCAGTGGGTGGCAGAACAGGCAGGCCAAGAGGATGGAGGCACAGGGGTCTCAGAAAGAAAAAGAAATGAATGAATTAATAGTGTAAAAGTTAAGCCACTAAGGTTATGAGCACCATAGAGACTCCAGTGTCCTTACCACCTCCGTCTGATGGCTGCAGCTGGACGGTGCTTGTTTTGAGGCTTTGCTGGCTCCTGCTGATGGATGTGCATGACTGGCTCATTTCGTGGACGGTACACTGCCCCGTGGAAGATGGCAGCAGCGCAGACAGAGGCTGTGGCTGCTCCTTCTCCACAAGCCATGGGCCAGAGATGGGCAGCACTCTGTTCACCCCACCCTTTGGGTTGTTTTGCAAGTCAGCATCAACAGGGGCCTCTGCATGAGACAGACACAGCTAAGGAGAGCCAAAACGTAGGCCTAAATCTTTGTGAAAATTGCTTTGTGGAAAAATAGCCGTTAATGGAGGTGGCCTGTGCTCAGACTGAGAGGATGCACTCAACGAGATGCTTGGAAATATATTATTTCATGAAGCTAGGGACACACTAGAGGGCTTTTCCTAAGGTGCTGAGTCTTTGCCTTCATGTGCATAACGCTTAAGGAGTTTCCTGAGAGACTTGAGGAACTCACAAGAGAATCTGTCCTCCAGTGCAGTGATTCTCAAACATTTTTCAACGATGTACCCCTTTTGAAATAGTATTTTCAACCAAGTACCCCCTGACCAGCCTGTATGTAAATCAACACAGCGCCATCAGTGTCTGAAACAACAGCCTGATACTGATAATATTGTGCTGGCTCTGTTTTTGCTTCTTCTTCACTTCTTTCTCCTTATTGTCAGCTGTACCACTGCTATGCTTCATCCACAAATCCAATTTCTTGCAGTTAAGAACCAGAAACACATATGTCTGACCCCATCAGGAAACCTGGAGGAATATAAAATATGATTTATCAAACTTACACTTACATTTTTTTGTTGTACTTATTATAACACAGGCTAAATATTTTTGGGATTATGCATGACTGATGCTTTTCAAATGATTTTTTTTTTAAATCTCATGTACCCCCTGCAGTACTCCATAATACCCTCATTTGAGAACCACTGTCCTGGTGTGACACCCCGCTGACACAGTTTAGTGCTGCTAGGACACACAACAACACTTCAGGCGCAGGGTGAGGACTCATACAAGAAGAAGGAGAAGCGCACAAATCTGTTGCAAGCAGAGTTGTGTAAATTTCCAATAACTGAAACCCTAATCGTCATGTGACAGCCCTCTTTAGGACAGAAACCACAGAGAGATTCTGCAACCTGCAGCTGCTGAGTGTGACATATTGTCTATGAATGTGGGAAACCTGCCTGGTCTTGTCCATTCACAGATAAGCCATTCAAAAATAACTCACTGTCCTCTTTGGGAATCTGCTCTGATATGATGGTGATTACACTCAGGTGCTGTAAAACAGTTTAACTAATGTTGGGAAGCATGTACACAGCGTTCAAAGTGCCGCTTTCAGTTTGATCATGTTTTCTGTGAACGTACGTGCGTGATCCTCTGTGGAGCTGCTGGGTGTCATCGCCGGATTCAAGCCCTCAGTAGGCGAGTTTTTGAATTTTGTCCCGTCATCACTCCCACCATCATCTACAGGGTTCAGCTTGACATCCATGGTGGCATGCCCTGATGTATGTGGCCTGCTGGAATCTCTTTAAAATGGGAGGAAAACCAACTAAGAATGGGAAAGAGAAAAAAAACCCCGCCTATTTGCCTTTTTCTTTGTCAAATGAGAAAGTAGGATTGCATCACTTCTATTTGCACAAACTGTGAAATACCCCCTCTCCTTTTTCTTTAATTATAAAGCAGATGAACATGTCACACCCTGCTTATATATTATACTTTATAGCGGTAACCAAAGACCCAGAGTCATATCTTTAGCTGGGGTTTCTTAGCTGTCAGTGATGAGTGGACCTCTTGGAAAATGCAGAGAAGTTAATCTATTATTAATCTCCATTTTGAAACAGTGTGGATGTGAGCTGATACACAGAAATACTGACTGTATAAGCATGTGAAATATCAAGATTTTGCAATAGTATGATATAAATAGAGACCCGTTCATCATAAATAATCAGTGCCATCGGCCAACACTTTACAGAGGTCCAGCATTGATAAGATGAAGAACAAGGAAAATGCATTTAGTCCAGGTATCCAAATCTGATGTATCAGATGTTATGTTTGGTGGTAATCATTTGGAAGTTTTACAATTACACACACAGATTCAGAAAAATGTAATCAACAGCCCTTGAGATGGTTATTTGAATGTAATACACTCTTGTTCGATGAGGTTACTGTGATTTGCAGAGATCCAAAAGCCCTCTAACTCGACTTATTGCTCTCTATTTGTGAAGAATTTGTAAGAAATAAACAAATTGTACTTACTTTTCATGGCCCAGACTGAGGTAATCTGTGCAGCCTAATCGCACAAGCCAGACGCATTCTCCTCCATTAATATATTCTTCACTATAGCTGCCAGCTGTAACCGCATCAGCCAAGCTCTCTCTCCTTCTTTCTCTGGGTGTGTGTGTGTGTGTGTGTGTGTGTGTCAGAAAAGCCTACAGGTTACACTTAACGTCTTATGCCAAATCAACTGCTGATATTCTTTGTATGCATTTTTTTTTGTATGCAAGTTTTTGCCCCTTGGAAACCAAGCAAAGCAAAGAGAAAAAGCACCATTAAAAGGTTACTTGTACACAATATCATTGGTATCATCATCATCATCATTATTCATTGAGTTGCTGATGCTGTGAAAGTGGAGTACCTTAAATTTTCAAGTCTGAGGACTGTGCTGTATGAGATGCTGAGAACTGGTTTTCATCATTTCAGGCCTTTACATTACATTGCATTACATTATATTTACATCACATTAAATTATGCCATTTAGCAGACACTTTGGTCCAAAGCGACTTACATTTTGTATTAATGGTAAGTCAAACCAACTGTACATCACTGTCCTCATCACCCAATACTGTAAGTACTCACCGACAAATAAGTGGTGTGTGTGTGATCTTCATTAAGGAAGGGATTCAGTACACAGTGTCAGGTGAAGAGAGAGGAGTGCAAGCATGTGGCAGTGTAGGTGTTGTTGGTAGGAAGGGAGATGTTGATAATAAACCTCTATATTTTTTGCCATAGACTGTTTGTGAATAAACTGGGTAGAGAGGTAAAAGAGACCGAGGTTAATGAGGAGGCTACAGAGGACATATAACACCAGAAGATGGCAGTAATGTGACAATAAGGATGTCAAGTGCCGGAAGAAGAAGAAGAAAAAGACCAAGAAGAAGCGGAAGAAGAAGAAGAAGAAGTGAGACGACGTATCAACTCAGGAACACGGATCAAGCTAACAAGATGAGAAACACACTTGGTTTATAGTCCCGCCGCTTTTGGTTATATTTGTTTAATTCGTATCATATTTGCAGTGCGAACACAAGGACCTTACACACACACGGATCTCACAAAATGGTAATTGCAACAAAAAACTATCATTTTCAATGTGTCGAAGTTAGATTTGCTAAGGTAAACTATGTTAGCTAAGTTGGTCAGACCAAAGTAAGGTTAACTGGCCACGGCCGTTAGGACCAGCTCTCAGTCGGAAATGGTACTTATCAAGTAATAATCAGTTTCGTTAACCCTGAATAATATAGTGTGAATTATTAAAGTCGATTTAGGAAGTAACTAGCGTTAACTGTTGGCTTTTAAAACTAACCAGCCTTGTGTTTTTGTTTGCTAACTGGTGACGTCGTTACGGCAGCTAATGCTAACTGAATAACCAAGTAACAGAGGCTAGCCGGCTAGCTCAGCTACGGTAGGACTTAACAGCTACCAGTTTGAATATAAGTTATAAGTTTTATAATAACGTTTAAGTTTGTAGACCAAGTACGTTAGCTGGCATAACATACATTAGTCAGATTTTTTTTTTCTAATTACTGATATATAAGTCTTTAATTGGACCAACTGCTACAAAGTGAACTAGCATTAGGTCAGTACAATTCAGCGGACATAAATGAAGATAAATAATGAAAGTGCTAGTACAAACAGAGTCAAGTGGGTGTAACGGTAAGGAGCAATGTGAATATGTGTTTTCTCACCGTCAGTGTGGTGTAGTGGGATATTGTCACCAAAGTTAGTGTCATCTGTTTTCATTTTCCGAGGTGATCTGTGGTGAGTTAGCATGAGGCTGAGGGCTTGTGGAAAGAAATAGGTAGCCAGTGTACTGATTGTGTCTTATTTGGCTGGTATGGTGCTGTTGTTTTTTGGGTTGTTTTTTTTCCAGAGGGGAAATGGGCAATATTATGACCAGGGTAGGCGCAGTGTTCACCGGTTTTGTCTGCATGTTTCCTTTCTTTGTCACAGTGGGACCCTGAGAGTCTGTGTCATAGCCATGATTTACAGTATAGGAGACCTTTTACTTTTACACTAATATGTTAACAACCTCAGTAGCTCGCCAGTTATGCTATAATCTCTGTATAGAGATGAGCATCTAATGGCATGCACAAAACCATATGGCTCTGTCATAACTAGGGCTGAAGGACAAGGTTTTAAAAAATGCAGTTATTTTGACAGATATTGCATCTACATGATGATTCAAGATTTTAGTGAGAGTGATCATTTTTGCATAATTTCCACTATGGGGAAGAAAACAAAATATATTTTTAAAAAAATTACAGTGTTAATCATGTGATTTTGCTGGAGTCTGTACCAAACATATTTTCTTATGTCTGGAGAATATATTTTGTTGGCCAGGGCATCTCTGTATCACCACAGTACTTGTTATTTTGTTCACACATTTCACCTTCATTTAGATTTAGATTGAGATTTTTCTGTGTTGATCCCTCGAAGGGGAAATTCAAAGAGACACAGCAGCAGCAGGAGGAGCAGTAATTTAACATGAAAGACAGAAATACAGTAAAGAAGTAGACACAGTAAATGAAATAGGAATAGGATACAGTAGATCCATATACGTGCACAGTGTCTGTGTGCATAATATAATATATATTGTGTACTTACAAGGATCGTGTGTAAGTACTGTATGTATAAGCCCAAGAAGCAGTGACCCAGCCACAGCAGGTTTTTAACTAGTCGCTGCTCCTGAATATTGCACATGGCCATATTGCGATTTTGATAAAAGTTCTGTAAATTATTCAGCCCTAGTTGTGAGTCAAGTCAACAACAACACAACAATAAAAGTGAATCAGTTCGTTAAGTGAGGGGCGTGTGTGTGTATTTTTCAGGACAGCGAGGTGTCTGATGTCGACCCTGTGCCTGGGCTTGAAAACAGCAGCATGGAGGAGAACGCACCGCTGTACTGTATCTGCAGGAAACCAGACATCAACTGCTTCATGATGTGAGTTGACAACACCAGAGCTGTAGTGTGAATCAGTGAGCTCTAATGAATGCTGCGGTGCTCATACATTTGCTTCTCTCATTGGTAGTGGCTGCGATAACTGCAATGAGTGGTTTCACGGCCACTGCATCGACGTCACCGAGAAGATGGCCAAGGCGATCCGGGAGTGGTACTGCATGAGATGCAGAAGTAATGGCGAAATTTATCAATACCTTATCAAAGTGTTTCAGAGTGGCATGCTTATCCTTGTATGAATTCATAAATCCTTTAAACAAGCCAAATAATCCTCCTTAATTTTACCCTATCCCCAGGTAAAAATCCCTCACTTGAAATAAAGTATCGCTCAAAGAAAAGCAGGGACAAGGAATCTGAACCTGACAGAGGTGAAAAGCAGTACAGTGCCCCGAGCACCCCAGATTATAAGAGTGAAAGGCGGCGTGGATCAAAAGTAAGTAGCATTTCATACCCCCCTGTGTCCTAATCTGGTGACTGAGAAAAGAATGATGAGAATCATTCTGATTTTTATGCAACATTTTAAACATTTATACAAATTTTATATTAAAAAAAAATTATACCAAAAATTGAACATGGAAAAATGTCACAAATATAACTAAGCTAAATGTTTAATGTAATAAGAATAATCTTTGTTGCATCTACATGATGCCTTGTGCTTGTGCCATAGTTTAATGTAATTGTGAGAAAACATAAGATTACAAAAGTACTTTGTTCATCTTGTCATTGTATTACAGTGGGAGTGTTTTGATTTACTTTGCTGTCATCGCAGCCACAGCCAGGTTTTATCCCTTCATGTTACTGTATGAACAGGCAGGATGTTAAAGTTTGCAGGCTCAGCAGGAAGTGACAGCTGTCAGTGTCTTGTGTGTAACTTACCTTCAGGTAAAGCGCTCAGTCCGTATGTGTGGGGAGTGTGAGCCGTGCAGAAGGACTGAGGACTGCGCTCAGTGCGACTTCTGTAAGGACATGAAGAAGTTTGGGGGTCCCAACAAGATAAGACAGAAGTGCCGATTCAGGCAGTGTGAGGTTCGAGCGAGGGTGAGTTTTCCTGACACAGTAATTTTATCTCTGCATTTTCCCTCTCAGATTACACCACCAAGCTCAAGATGAATGCCAAAAAATCGGCCTCATGTGTTTGCAGGTCACCTTAATGTTTAAAATATAAACATTAAATTTAATTTAAGGACAAAATAATCCTTTAAATACCATTAAATACACCCCAAATCTTGAAGTCAGCTTTAGAAGATTATCTAGAAATCTTCTAATTGGGGAACTGCATACCAGCTTTTGGGTGCATACCACCACCTGTTGTACTGGAGTGTGTAACATATTACATTATTATCTCAAATTTTGTCACCTGATTCTGATTGTTTAACAAAATGGTTCCCTCACAACATCCTCTATTGTTTCTCTCCCTGTTGCTGATATTCCCCTAAATCCCAGAGGATTCTTGGTGCAGTGTTTCTTTAGTAAGAAATAAGCTCAGTCACACAGACCCATGGTCTGATAAATATACAACTCTCACCTTCCTGACCATATTTAATTGTGACAGCATTAAAAAAGGTCTCAAAAATTTAACTTGAAAAGATTTAACTTTACACATGCAGACACTCTGTAATGACTCTGATGAAAAATTTTACTTCTGTAATAGTGAGATAAGTGTCATATAGCCTATAATATACCATTTCAATAGCATAACTACAGTGTTTTCAGTCAGAAGATTGTCCATCTCTCTTCAATAAATGTATTACTCGGTGATTGCTGATGTACCTGCCCTAGTGTTTGAGGTTTTTTGGGAAACATCTGACCTGCTGCTTCTTGTTTTGTTCAGAAAATGCTGCGTGTGAAGGATGAGGAGTTCTCTTTGCGAGAAAGGAGGGATAATTCCTACCACCGCCGGAGATGCTACTCTGACGACTACGACAGCGAGGCCGAGCTCTACCAACAGTACAAGGCAGCAGGATATGATGACAACATGGTAGGAGAGTCATTGACATGATTTTGACTCATTTTAAGTGTGATCAAAGTCTGTCTGTCCATAGGCAGCAATAACATTTCACAGGTACTGTATGTTGAGCGATTTCTTTGCCCTTTTCTCCTATTACCCAGCCATGGCTCAGTGATGAGGATGATGAGCCGCCCTTCAGCCCTGTCATGCGCAAGAAAGCTGTGAAGGTGAAACATGTCAAGAGACGAGAGAAAAAGTTTGACAAAAAAGTAAGAAAATGCCATGTTTTTGCTTTGGAAATTGTCATTTATAAAGCATGTAATACATGGAATACCAAAAATGTGTACTATTTACTATGGTAACACTTTGTACACTGGCTGTTTTTTGTTTTTTTGTTTTTTTAAAAAAATCCGTCCATCAGAAGGAGTCACGGCGCCACAAACAGAAGCAGAAGCACAAGGACAAAGCCAGACACAGCGAGAGGGCTGATGGTCGGGATGTTGGAGGGCTGCGCCAGTGTCTGGGGCCAAGCTGTGTGGAGGCAGCAAGACCCAACTCCAAATACTGCTCTGAGGACTGTGGCATGAAGTTAGCTGCCAAGTAAGTGCTCTCACACTCTGCTCTGTATGAACATGCATTAGTTGTCAGCAAGGCTGGGCAGATACTGTGCCACTGTTGGACTTGAATTAAATATTGGATGTTGGCCAGTCGCCGTCATCCTCTTCCACTGTGATGGATATGATGCAGTTTGTTTGATCACATTTTTACTGTATAATTAATTGGGCTTGACCCAACTGCCAGGTAATTCAGTTCAGATATTACACCATTATGTTGAAGACTCGATTCTGAGTGATCAATTAAGGCATTCTGCAGTCTATTTCTGAGCAGAAGACTGTTGTCAAACTGCGACTGATCACCGTACTGTGTGTCATGACCTCTTACTGTCCTGGGTTTCAGAGAATCTCAAAAAGTTAAGCCATACTCGTCAGTGCATTCGATTTCTCTTTCCATAGTGAGGGGAGGGGATTTTCTTGTCCTTTTTTTCTGGCAGCCTGCATTTTTCCCTCTTGGAGGTGAAATTAGTACTGATGCAGATTTAAAGCTTTGTGAGCTCTCAAGGCAACAAGACAAAGTACTAATCAGTTCTTATTGTGCTATGAAATACTTTGGTTTGGCCTAATCTTTTTTATGTTTAATTTCATTGTCATTGTGCAGAATACAAAGCCAATGAAATGCAGTTAGCATCTAACCAGAAATGCAGATAGCTTATTTAAGTTGTAATTGTGCAATAATAGTGTGCAAAATGTTGTGGTGCAAATATGAAAACATGTGCATGTTTGTCACCAGCCGGATCTATGAGATCCTCCCGCAGCGTATCCAGCAGTGGCAGCAGAGTCCCTGCATCGCTGAGGAGCACGGCAAGAAGCAGCTGGAGCGAATCCGCCGGGATCAGCAGAACGCCCGGCTGCGCCTCACTGAGATGGAGCGACGCTTCCACGAGTTGGAGGGCATCATCGCCAAGGCCAAGCAGCAGGCCGTTCAGCAGGACGAGGAGGTGAGATGGCAGCGCTGACGTGCATTCACTCACCCTGCCTCCCTGTATGAAGTGCTTATCCATCATAGTGCTGTGGGTCTTCTCCAGAGGAGTGCAAAGGTCTCGCACATGCACCAATATACTGGCACATTGTCCCAGTGGTAATTTATATCAGTGCTTGTCAGCTGGTAAGTTGTGATCCAAAAGTGGAGAGCAGGTTGATTTTTACGAGGACCAGCGGCATGAGGCCTCACTTTGTTTGATTTAAAAAAAAAAAAAAAAAAAAAAAAAAAAGGAGGGGGGTGGGCAACTTGTTTTTTTTTTTTTTTAATGCAGATATCAAGTGCAGCTCTTTTATTTTGAGCTACCATTTCCCAGCACAGTCATTCATTTACACTCATTTAAAAATTGTTTACCTTTTGATGTATCAATCTCTCAAAAACACACAGTGAGTGTGTTGTGTAAATAAACTTTACACAACACACTCCAACAGCAAGGAGACAGAAGACATGGCATTTTCACTCACTACTTTTTAGGGACAGTTTGTATTCACTTTTTAGCTTTGATTCGTGACTTGCTGTAAGTGAATAAATGACCAGAATTTAATTTGGGTAAATAGGGCCAATCTGTGATGTCTTATGTAAAAGCTTGTCTCAATCAACTTAAATAAAATAACCTAGACTTACTGATCAGCAAGTCTACTTCTTTATCATCTTTTTCTACTTTATTTTTCTTTCATCATCTTCTTTGCTAAAAGTGTCTGGAGCTCCCAAACCATCAGTCCTAAAACAACCAATTTATTGCAGTCTTCTTTGGCCCTGCAATGACAGCCCGGCTGCTCAATCCCACCCTTAAGTGAAATAACCCTGATTTCTTTTTTCCTTAAAATTAAATTGCTTTTGTCTCTTGTTTGCAGGTGAATGAAGGTGACAGCGAGGACACAGACCTGCAGATTTTCTGCGTGTCTTGTAGTCATCCCATCAACCCAAAGGTGGCGCTCAGACATATGGAGCGATGCTACGCAAAGGTGACTTTTAAATTTCTGTTAACTTGTAAGGACGAACGCCATATACACACAAATAAAGGCATAAACTTGCAGCATTTTTGTCCCTGATGATAATTCTCACAAACCTCTCTGTTTTGCATCGACAGTATGAGAGTCAGACCTCTTTTGGCTCCATGTACCCGACAAGAATTGAAGGGTAAGAGAAACAAATTGACCAGTCATATTCTCTGGTTATAATATTTTCCTATGATGATTTTTAAAATTTCTTTCTTTCTTTTCCAGAGCAACCAGACTGTTTTGTGATGTATATAATCCCCAGAGCAAGACTTACTGCAAAAGGCTTCAGGTTTTGTGTCCAGAACATTCCAGAGACCCAAAGGTCAGTGGAAACATGCAGGCCAGCCCATTTAATCTACAGTATTATTTCCACGATCCACCACAGAATGTCCACTTGGTGTAAATCCTTGAAATGTGCTTACTAACAGGCTTACTAAGCATGTTTAGTGTGATTTTTGTGATGAGTGGGCCATTATTTGTTTTGTGATTTTTTTTCTCTCTGGCCCGGTGACTAGATCCCAGTGGACGAGGTGTGCGGGTGTCCTCTTGTACGGAACGTGTTTGAGCTGACTGGAGAATACTGCAGGGTCTCCAAACGAAAATGCAACAAACATTACAACTGGGAGAAGCTCAGGAGAGCTGAGGTGGACCTAGAGCGAGTCAGGGTGGTAAGTCCAAACCCGAGTCTGGGGCTTTTTGGTCTTGAGGGATAGAATTAATGGATGTTAATCTATTTGACATTCTGTAGCTTTTCGAGCAAAAGTTGTTCTTTTTAACCTTTCACGTGATGGTCCTGGGGACGGGCATTGACTATCGCCAGAGACACTGTGATTATGAAAAGAGACAGGGCCGCATCTTCGCCCCCAGCCAGTAGAGTTTCAACCCACAAGTTCAGACCCCTCACTCTTTTAATGGGGAGTTTCCAATATTTAATGTTTTGTCAAACTGTACGTTGGGTTGCAGCATTGTTTATTGAGCTCTTTCCACTTTCTTGTTGAATCTGTTAATGCAGCTACACAAAATCTTAAAAGTGTAATTGGCTGATAGTGGATCTTACGTTGATGTGCTGCCATTTTTGTGTTCCTGTTGTAAACTGATTCACATTGTCACTACTGTAGGCCAGACTGGATTTGTCTGTCAGTCAAATGGGACATCAAAAACAATTAATTAGTTGATTAGTCAGTGCACAGAAAATTAATATCAATTAGAAATACAAATATTTGTGGATCCCAGCTTCAACAAGATCAGTAAGATCAAAAAGATAATTGACAGATTCATCAGCAATGAAAATGATCATTAGTTTCAGCCCTACTCCCAGTTTGACATCATTTGGAGGGATAATGTAATTTGGCAGGATTACAACAATAACTGGGCTGAAGGGGGCGCTGTAATTAAAGGTAAAAATTTGAACTTTGAAAGGACGACTGCTACATCACAGTTTGATTTTGATGAGACCTGGAGGGATCACGTATCTTACTGTTGGCTGATGACATGTTTGCTTATTTTGAGGTTCCTCCAGTTGGTTAATAAACTGAGGTGGCTGTGCGTCAGTGTTAACCTCCTGTGTTTTCTCACAGTGGTACAAGCTGGATGAGCTGTTCGAGCAGGAGCGTAACGTCAGGACGGCCATGACCAACAGGGCCGGGCTGCTTGCTCTCATGTTGCACCAAACTATTCAGCACGACCCCTTGACCACCGATCTCCGTAGCAACAAGGATAGATAGTCTTTATCTGTTCTGTAAAATGTTCATATTTGTAAATAAGAGAGAATACGAGATTTGAGTGGTTTAAGATTTAAGATTGTAGCCGATAGCCACCGTTTTTTTCCTAACTGGATATATATTATTTTAAAAACTTTGTACCATAATGAACTGTCTGAATGGTAAATGGATATATTTTTCTTGAGTGTGGTAAATGACTTGTTGCTGAATCAACACAGCTGTTTTTCTTATGATTGCTAAAAAATAAATTCAGTATGCAAAGTTGTTATAGGTCCTTATCTCTCTCTCTCTCTCTCCCTCTCTCTGTGTGTGTGTGCGCGTGTTTGTGTGCGCGTTGATGAATCTGATACACTTCTTGTTCCATCATTTTTTTGGCTGTTTAGTACGTGATCAATTACCCTTGACAATGTGCGATTACTGCAGACTGACCAAATGATCATTTAAATACTGTGGCTCTTACGTCTTACATGAGGCAGTATTTACAATATTGTGTAATAAAATCTTAAATAGAGATGACTAAAATATTGATCTCCAGATAACATACACACAAAAATAATACATAGGTAAAATCTGATTGCATTAAACTACCCAAATGATTTCAGTTCATTCCGAATTTGACACACTAAACAACTGAATGACAGAATTATTGCATGAGTCAATGGCATCCCCATCATGACAGTAGGACTCATTTTCCTACCCAAATTTGCAAAACAAATCGTTTGTATCTGATCAGGACAATTTTTTTCGAGTGTGTCCTTTAAGAAAAAACACGAACAGAAACATTGACAATAAGCTGAAATGATAAATATCCCTTTAAATGATCTTGGAAAGTGAAGTAGAGTAGTAAATTCTCATTATTTATTTCCCACAGCACGTGAAGTCGGCGGGCACCAAAGATGAAATAAGATATCAAAGAGAAAGAAGGGAAGCAGAGGTTACACCGCCTCTTGTGTTTCAGACTGTATTATTGTAGCAGTCAAACGGAAATGTCCCTTCTATTTTCCATTATTTCTATTTTATTTATATCCAGTTTCCGAATTTGATACAAAGTACATCAAATACAAATTAACAAGCATGTTTGAACGTCGGGGAAGTCCGGCGTTATTTATTTTCCACCCGCATTCCGCATTGCTCAGCTTCCCAACCTCCTCATTCGCGGAATGCGGGTGGGGCGGAGAACAAGGCGGAAATCCATGTTGACCTCTGTTGTTCTATTCCAAGGAAGGCTTTACTTTTTAATAAGAAAATATATAGTTTCTGTGCTAAAATACACTGTATTAATCGGGACATAGATCCCGCTTTCGCTACAATGGCTTGTGGCATTCGGAAAACGAAATTTATTTATTTCCTGCCACCAACAATATATTATTACACCGAAATTTACTGGTTTACACCTAATACTTAGATCTATTAAAACCAAATGCTCTGGTCAATTTTACGCCGGAAATCATAGTACTGTATTTGTTAGTGGGAAATGAATGTATGCTGTCCATGAGTGCGCTTGTTGGCACTTTTAAAAATTTGCATACTAACTAGCAGTGGGAGCGGGAGTCGCTTCTTTTGAATTATACTCTCTTCGTTGTCAGATGAGTGTAGGGGGTTAACGCTAGCTGGGCTTAGCTGGGTTAGCGTTGCCTTGCTAACTCAAGTGATGTGTGTATGTGTGTGTGTGTGTGTGTGTGTGCGTGTGTGTGTGAGTGAAAGAGAGAGTGTGTGTCTGTGTGTTTTGAGTCAAGTGGCAATCAGTCAAGGAAATATCCCTTAACTGTTTACAAGGTAATTTGTTTTTGTTGATGCATTTCACTGCAGACACGGATAGGCTGATAATACATTTCCTCACTCACTGCTGTTTCTAACAGCAGATTGCTACTGAGGCGCGTCCACTTAAATGTTAGCTGGCTTTTAAATTGTGCTAACGTTAGCTAGCACGGATGACGGATTCAGTTTCGACTGCAGCCCGCTACGCAATATTATTTTACATTGACGATAACATATAACGTTACCGTGTAAACCACAACATCAGGACTTCAGACAATTCGCGTACTTACTTTGAGCAGAAAGATAGATTAGCTAGGAGGTTGACTGCTGTGGTAGCATTAGCCCGCTAACCTGCGCTGCGTCCAACTGACTGCTAATTTTTCCCAGTAAAAAGCCACACATCCTTATGGAAGCTAACTAGTCAGGTGGCTAATTGTTGGTGTTCAGCTAGCTAGCACTGTTGGCAGTTTCTAGTTTTCATATTTTGTTATATAGTACTAAGCTCGCCTGCTAGCCATGACAACAATCATAGTAAATAAATGACCAAATGATAAGCCAAAATAGCATCAGTTTGCCGTTGCGAGCTAACGTCACAGTATTAAAGTGCTTACTGCCCAGCTAGCCGACCAGCTACTCATTTAGGATAATGTAGTTTGATGCTCATTACTGAGCTTCTTGATAGGCATTTCATCTCTCCTTTCCTGCTAGGTTCCCTCATGAAAAACTGAGCAGCATCTTGATGGTTCATCTGCCCCAAGCCAGAGACTGATGTCAAGTGTTTTAATGGCCTTCTCACTGTAAAAACAAAATAAAACACCATCTTCAATGGAACAGCAGAACCATCTCAGAACATAGCCTTTTTCCCACCAAAAGAACATTTTGAGGCACTTCTGATTGACACAGGTGGAACAATGAATGAGGAACCACCTAAAAGCCCATCATCGGGTGTAGAGCCAAAGGAAGGAGATGCGGAACAAAGCACAGAGAAGAGGAACAGCGAGGCAGAAAGCACCTCCGAGGTTGCATCAACACAGGAGGCCATGGCACCCTCACTGGAACCTGATAAAAAGGAAAATGCCACCACGGATTCTGTGGAATTGGCCTCAGGAGAGGCAAGTGAGGGAGCTAAGGCACCTGCTGGTGAGCCTCCCATGGACTGGTTCGAGCCCCTCGAGGATGATGATGAGGCAGAAAGCTGGGATTTAGCTGACGCTGATCAGCACTTCAATGGGAAAAAGGACCCGGAGGAAGAGAGCCTGGCTGGAGAGAGTGAAAAGAGTGGGAGTGTGGCGAGCGGCGAGAGAACCTTCAAAAAAATTTACCAGTATGTTTAATCATGGTCATTTATGTCATGCTGTTGTCATCCTATAGTGATATTACCATGCAGTGTCAAATATGCTGTCAGTCAGAGCCCTTTCTCCAGCAGATGTTAAAATAGTCCACAGAGGCCTGTATTCTCTTGTAAGGGGTTTTCATCCTCTTTGAAATAGATTTTTGTTATTCTCAGGCCATGTGCAAGCAAATTACCCCAAAACAAATATCCTTATGTCATCATACCATCTAAGAAATATGTAGCATAAATAGAAACATTGAAGCTTTTTTGTCATATCGCATCGTCTTATATTCGTATTAGAGGTTTGACGGTATTTCACTCACTGGTAGTAATCAGGAACGCATTTAATGTCTTGGTCCAGAATACTTTGTGAGAACATGTTGGTTGATGGACTTATTGGATGTTGCAGGGATCAAAACTATGACTTTTTTTATGCCAAACAAACATCAGGGTGCAATTGTGCCATCATCTCTTGAGTCAAAATATGCCCAAAACAGATGAATGTGACTGTATATATTATTTGCTAACATCAAAAAGCTTTATGCCAAAGTTTGTTGTATGCATTTCTAAAACGTAGCTTAACCAATATTCCCCCAATATTATCAGGCTGAATGTTCACAGGCGTAAGCGATCACATCCTGATGAAGGTTGGGTTGACTGGCCTGCGCTTGGAGAGGGCTGGAGGCGCAAAGAGGTTGTCCGTCGCTCAGGTTCCAGTGTTGGCCAGAAGGATGTTTATTACCTAAGGTAAATATTATCCATGAGCCATCTCCCTGACTACATTCTCTTTCTGCTGCTCAGCTGTTTTCAGATCAGGGGCTGGTACATTTTATCATGAATTTATCTGCTGCTCCACCAGTGTTAATTTGAATGTTTAACTTTAGGTGGAAGTGTCCATTGTAGTAATTGTACTGGTGCTCTGCAGTCCACAGGGTGACCGAGTGAGAAGCAGAGTCGAATTAGCTTCAGTGCTGGAGGGCATTTTAGACCTGTCATTCTTCGAGTACAAGTCAGGAAAGTTCTACAATGGTGACGCACCGCTTCCAAGAGGAGTCAGAAACAGAGGGAAGGTATGGACTCGTCTCATCACTGTAGGGACTGCACATTTTTAATGGGTACATCTTATGATTTTTTAAAATCTCACTTTATGTTCCATTAGAGGAGGATGCGGGAACGTTCCTCCTCAGAGTCCAGCATGATGGAGAGAGGAGAGGGGGCAGACACTCCTGACTCACACCACAGGCTCACCCCGAGTCTGAGCTCCAAAGTCAGTAACACCAACCAGACACTCATTCCACAAAACTTGCCAGGCACTCCGAACCACGGCCTTCAGGATGAAGATGCGATAAAGGAGGACAAAATAAAACTTCCCCACACTGCATCATCGAGACCGCTACCCTCTATCAATGGAGAAATTGGTACAGAAGACACCTGTCTGTGAGTCAGTTTCCTCAAGTTGCATTTCGCTCATCAAAATTCATTCAGAAATTGACACCAGGGGTCATAGTTCAGAAACGCAGTAGCTGCTGTTAGATCACAGGACATGGGTATGTGTGTTTGACCAGAGAGGGTTCATTTGCGGTGTTGTTGCTGCAGATGGCTTGCTATCTTATCACATGTTCTCTTTCTCCGCAGCATCTGTGCCAAGTGTGGTATTTCGTTTACAGGGACATGGTATGACAAACAGAGGAAGAAGCCCTGCTGTCCTAGTTGCTGGGGTATGTCAATACATAAGTGTGAAACATAATGATACTGAGGAACTCTGGCTTAAGAAATAGAAACAGAGAATGAAATGGAAGTAAACATGACAGGATGAAAAATACCAGCTTCTTAAGTTGACATTGCTGTTACTCATCCCACATTGTTTGTGTATTTATTTATTCATGTTTAAATTTCAACAGCCACAAAGACGAAGGAACATCCGATGGTTCGTTTCAGAAAGGTAAATCAGTGTCTCTCTATAGGATGTGTGCATGACGCTGTCGTTTTTTAATACATAGCTATTATTATTGCCAAAGCCTGAGCATGTTTACATGTGACTGTGACCTGTAAGCATGATCCAGATTTGCTACATGATTTCAGTGTTTTGCTAACATATGAGAAAGTTCGATTTTCATAATTTTGGCTGAACTTGGGCCATGTTCACACCACAGTTTAAGTGACTCAAATCTGATTTTTTTCCCCTCTCACCACAGTAGTCTGAACATAAAAAACAAGGAATCAGGGTCTAAAAAGTAATCTTTATTATCAGACAGTTACATTTGACTTCCACTGCAAATACTCCTTACAATGAACACTTTTACTGCAATTTTGCTTTCATCATCTTCCATGATTTACTGTCTTGAATGTATGAGTATGGCCTCAAGGTAGAAGTCACATATCAGATATGGGTCACCGACAATTTAGAGGAAAAAAAACACATTGGATCAGAATGAATAATCAGAATTGAACATTAAAGGCCTGTAGTGTGAACAATGAAGGAATGAAATGAATGATATTGAAAGCTGTTTCCTGGTGTCTGTTGTAGTTTGGGCTACCGCTCAACACCTTAAAAAACTAAATGGCAGTGAATGCAGTGCCACTTTGAGCTCTTGTTATGCTTGTAATGTAGTGACGAAGCATTGCTACCGTGATGGGAGGAGTCTCCTCCAGGATGTTCATGGTTTTATTGCTGTTTACATGTTAGCATAACACATTGACTTTGCACTTTGGTCAGGTGCAAGAATGCATGGAAATCCGGTTGTCTAGACTCAGCTCAAAAGGGCTGAGACAGATGGATGAGGATGTCACAGTGTGCCGCCCTCATTGATCACTTCTCTTCCTTTTCTCAATAAATTAGACTAAAATACAGTCGTTGATAGTCTGATCTCCTGGCTGTTTGCTCAATGTGCATTTACTTCCCCGGCTTGTGTGTTTGAAATTAGGATGCTGATCGTGGATATTGATGTGCAAACAAACCGTCTTGGCCTTTGTTTATTTTTTTGTTTGTCTTGGTTTGCTGTAGTGGATTCCTTGTGGGCAGTGTGTAGCTTGCCATAACACAGTGAACTGTGGGCAGTGTGCCAACTGCAAACATGGACTGCAGAGTCCCGAGTCCCGAAAACGCATTTGCAGGAAACGCAAATGTATATGTCCCATCCGCAAGGTAGATCGAGTTGCATTGTTTGTCGCTCAGGTATACATATATATATACATAAATGGTTATTGATGTGTTTCTTACCTCTTTGTTCTGTATTTTAAAATAGGGCCCTGGAACTAGAAACTTCATTCAGCAGAGGCCTCTTAATGAGGCTCCTGATATTTTTGACGATACTATGAGTTTCCAGGTAATTAAGCTTATATCATTCGTTAAACTTTTCTTGTTATTTTGCTTACTAAAAGAGCCAAGTCTAATATGTCCTGATGTTATTAAGAGAGTATATTTAAGAGTATATTTTCCTGAGGTTCTTGTTCAAAGGTTCATTTTGTAATAATTTACTTGCTTAAATGTTGAAATGCTCATAGCTTAGTAGAGGAGGTTCACAAGTGCTGTTTATCAATACCAGTCAACCCACTGTTACGGTGATGGCTACAGAAATTTCAGAATAGCCAAGCCAGGCTGGCCACAGTGTTCTGTTCTGGGAAAAATCCCCCTCACTTCACACGTGCAGTGTTTGCCAGGTAGATGCTGACTTTATGGGGCAGCACTAGTCTCTAATGTTTTGAGTTAGCCGCACCAAAACACATGCGTTTCAAGCTCTGGAATGCCCATGTTTATTCAGTCTAGATTTGGGACTGGTATCGGGCCAATATCGGGTACCAATATTGACATAATTCGCAGATTGGATATTTAACTGACATTACCAATCCATGTAGTGATCCAGATTCTATAGTAGGATGTTTTTATTAATTATAAATATATGTTACACCCCTCTGCACAACCATTGGCTCTGCAGTGCAGGAGTCTTGGGTGGTGCATGGGCTAAATTGGCTTAATTGTCCACACCTGAGGAGGAATGGATAATAATGCAATTTTAAGCCCATAACCAAAATGTTGTAGCACATAATGTTGTAGCACATAATTCGTAAATAAACAGTTATACGAAGATATCCAGTCTTCCCCATCTGTCTATCTATCTATCTATCTTTTTTTAAGACTCAGAATTCTTTGAGTTGGATGTACAGGTGGTGCTCACACTTGACCATTAGTCTGCAATCTGTCAGTTTTTTTTACGTTGGTGACGAGTGTGGGATGTGGACTCCATGTAAAAAAAAAAAAAAAATTTGGTGGCTTCTTCTGTGAACGGTTGGGAATAGGTAGTATATACTGTCATGAAGTTTACTACCATGAATTTCAAATTAGGTGGGCATCTTTAGATCACTTTTGGAAGATGTTTACAAATATTTGGTGAATTTGGGTCAGAGCTTGCAGTGATGATATTCTCGAACTCTTCTCCCAGAGCAGAATATTGTAGGTAGCACTTGGTGATATGATCTTAAGTCTTTTGGCTTTTAAGACTCTCATCCTGGCTGAATTCAGTGTATCTGTCTCTAGCTGCCCCTGTTCATTAGTCTGGGTAGTCTGTTTGAAAAACAAGCCAAAGATTTAGAATAGAAATTCCGTCAAAGTCACATTGTTTTGTGTAAATTCTCTAGATCCGGCTAAATTGAAATCTGACACTGAGATCTGTAGTAAGAACAACCATGACAACCATTTGATTGTCACATACTGAACACCACAATCCTTAACCAGTCATTGACATTGTGAAGTTACAGAAAGGGTTAATTCGGCACCAGTGTGACCCAAACAAAACGTCAGGTGTTTGCTACAGCGCTGGTTATTGAAATTAGCGATACATGCTCAATCGTCAGTTTGAGCAACAAATCAAATGAATAAGACCAACTGTGTGTGTGTGTTATTTTGTGCTTTGTGGTCTGGTGCAGGATAATTTTTAAAAACAAACAAAAAAAAAGGCAATTTGGGTCAAACGCTGACGTCATCCCCCCCTTTTTTCTGTTATTACAAACTAGTCATAAATGTATTTTATAGTGGCATTAAAAAGTATTTCAATGTTTTAATTTGACCTTGCATGAACTCTGTACTGAGTCTGGGATTATCTCGAATAGCACCAGCTCCAGTCCCACAGTAGAGACAAGTGTGACCTGATTTTCGGTTTGTCTGAGTTTATTAAGTATTTGCCAGTCATATCTGCCATCCCAGCAAATGAAAGAAATTTGTGTAAAATGATTTCAACAATGTATGGTGACACAGTGGATTTGATAGGCTGAACTGCATTGCACTACTACTACTACTATACAACAAAAATCTGCATTGTGAGCCAACTTGTTACTTCGACACAAAACACCCATGAGATCGGGGTGATCTTAGACAAACAAAGTCATTAGAGTTATCGGAAAATGATTGATGAAATGGAGCGGGCACTGCCAAGCTTAAGGGGAGAGCATCCTCTTATGAACTGGATGGGACATGGGGGATTTTTGGCAGAACATGATTTGGCAAAGGTTAAGGCAGGTTAAATGCACTCATTGGATGATGGTTCAAGGTCTGTCAAGATACCAAACCAGAGGGAGAGATTTTATTGGTGACCGAGCAACCAGACAGACGTGATGTTTGCGCGAAGATGTGTGTAACTTTGGTCTAAAATCCTGTGTAAGCGCATTTAATTTTTGGTCTTGTCGCTATTACCCCCTCCTCCTGTATTTTATTCCTCTGCAGCTTTTACACAAATTGCAATCAGCCACATATATTCTGAAATGCGAAGAGTGCAGTTTATTCCAGTGGATACAAACTTAATTATTGTTAATGGTCACCTTGTCAAGATGTAACACTTAATGATCAGTGTAGATTTAACATGGTGTTGTTCAGTCATAACACAATCTTTTAACAAGTTCATTTTAATTTACAGAATGAAGTTATGGACTCAGAGGTAAACCATTTTAATCTGAAATCTAACCGCACCTTTTGTTTTTAATTATGTTGACATCTTATTTCTCTTTGCTTCCAATTCACTTCTGATTGCTCTTTTGTTCCCATAGGCACCAAGTTATAAAAACAGCGACACAGAAGACTTCTCGGTCAACGTGGATGTTGACGACGAAGATGACTTGTCGACTGATGATGACGATGATGTGAGTTTTTCCACTCCATTTCTATACCCTTGAGTGAGATCCTCTGCAACGTGTGATAAGAAAATAACAATAGAAATTAAATATACCATACCGTCTGAGTTGG
>OMLB01018910.1:15776-30848 GCA_900302555.1 Myripristis jacobus | reverse complement strand
ATTTTGTACACCTATATATATATATATATAGAGAGAGAGAGAGAGAGAGAGAGAGAGGGGGGAACAAAATGAAATGAAACATACTGAAGGAATCTGAGAGAGTAAGAGCAATGTGCAATGCCAAATGCCACTCAAGTTTAGTCAGAAAAGATTGGGGCTTTGCCTTGTGTTTGTCTATTTTTGCTCTTTGCTGAAGTGAGACCAATGTGTTTTCCCAAATGGAAAAAAAAGAGCGTTTCAGGGGTCAACAGACTCAATTAACCTTCGTGAAGAAAAGAGTCATACAGAAAAAGAGGAAAACTCTGCCCTATACAGTACATGGATGCACACACACACACACATACACTAACAGCTGCCTTTGAATTGAATTGAGCCCCGCTGCTATTATTTTTTCTCTCTTAGAAAAGACTCCCAAGTCAAATACAGTAGGGTGTACATCACTTGTGGCAATAATTACTAGGTTTTCAGCAGGATTCTTGGGGGATCAGATCAGCTCCAGATCCTAGATAAACCCTCATTTTGCACAACATGGAATAAAACTTGAATAATGGGGACTAGGTGTTTCCCACAGAGTCCACAAACACTCGTATCTAAAGCAATGGTGGCAGGGCATGAATTGTAATTACACTGTCAATATTAATACATCATCCGTCATGAACTTTTCATCATTGCAACTGGATCCAAGGCTGTATGTAATACATTTTCTATGTCACTTTGCAAATGGATTTGAATAATTACCATAATGTGCCTCACTCCTGGTTGGTTATGACAACAGTTGTAACCCACAGGTCAGCAAATGAATATAGATTCTTTTCGAGAGCAGGGCAATACAAGAAAATGTTGCTTCTAAAAATTCATTGTGTGCAAAGTGTTTGACGTCAAGCGCGGAGGCCGGCAGAGATTGCTGAAGAATTTCCAAATCATTTTGTGGTGTAACATCACTATATACTGCACCATGCACCCCAAAATTAGAGCATAGACAGGCATTCTCATGGGGTCTCAAATTAAGAGTTTTAAACTAGGCTGCCATATCACAGTTCTTTATTAAAGTATCCACTGTCTTTAGTCACACATCAATCTGCCAAGCCCCTAGGCCAAGCTGCGTCTCACATGAGTACTCCTGTGCTGTGTAGTCACTGAGCAGTAACGTCTTTGGATGTTCCATTGTGTTTAAGCTCTACTGGGCCTTGCCATGGCATTTGAGTGGGGAGAGCTTAGCATAAAGGCAGGCTGTCTGCTCTGCCACCTCCCTGACAGCCAAGCAATGGTCCCTGGATCCAGGCGTCCCTGACTCCCCTCTTCCTCTCCCACTACCACCTCCTACCCCTCCACAGCAGCACCTTCATCCATATTCACAGCCGCCTGCTCCCTGTCATATTTGCCTCCCTGAGCCACGTCTGCTGCCCAGCCTCATTGTCACTCGGCTGGTGTTGGGTGACCAGGCAAGCTGGGAGGAGGCCAGGGCCTGGATAATGGCTACTCTATCCCCTACCAAGAGGGACCAGCAGTGCGTTTAGAGGCAATCTCACTGTGCCGATGAAAAGAGACTTGTAAGAGACACACACAATAAAAGTGAAAGCAACATGGAGAGAAAAAAATGGCAAAAAGACAGCAGCAGACCTGACAATGAAAACAAAGGAAAGGCTGTTTCTTGTCATTTTATCTCTGCAGTCGTTGCTATCTGTGGCTCTATGCAATTACCACATCATAAAGTTATTCACTAAAATGGAAAAAGCTACAATCTAAAGCCTAACCATGAATTTCATGCTCATGTATTTGGCGATATCACAGCCACAGACTCTAACAATGTAGTGTTGACCCTTGAAACCCCCCCAAAAAACAGTATGTGGGATTTCCGCAATCTCTTTTCTCTTGTTGGATGTCTGATGTTGTGAGCAGCGTGATGCAGGACATCCCTGCAGCCTGTGTCTGAACAAGGCGGCCCTGTGATGGCTGGATAGGCTCCAGCTGATGGCACTTGACAGTCTCTGATCAATCATGTCATCTCATTACCCAGCATCCTCTCTGCAGACAAGAGTAGCCAGTAGGGTGCAGGTTACCGCCTCAGAGTCACCTTGGTCAGAAAATCCACTTCAAGCAACCATTTGCACGAGCTTAATCGAGGCCAACCTGCTGTTTAAGACGGTGAAGAAGACAGCGGGTGATCACAAAATTAAACACATGGGAAGTGAAGAACAGTACTGCTCGCATCAAGCTAACACCATTCACTGTAGTGTAGGTGTTAGTAAGGCTTACTTTGCTCAGAGACTGACCTGCTGAGTAATTGTCTTGACTGGAAGGTTTGTGGCCACAGCACTGAAAGGTGTTGGCAGCTCTCTCCCTAGTAATCCAGCCTTGCGCCTGGGCCAGGAAGCTGTCAGCTCTACTGTGGTCAGTTGGTGGGCTGGCAGCTAGCAGTAGCTTGGCTGAGAGGGGCCACTTCAGTTCACCTGGACATTAGGGCTCACACCCATCCATCTTCACCACTGAGCTGAGGTCGAGGTGTGGCAGAGAACCTGTCACACCTCTGGAGAGAGGGCAGCCTTGATGGAGGGTGCCCTGCAGCAGATGCTCCAGGAGGATGGGCAAGGTTAATGTGTCAGGTTTTACCTCGGGGTACATTGCCTCGTCAAAAGCTAACACAGAACAGTTCAATTGAAAAAGCAGCTTGTGAAGAGGTTTGCAAATTTAAAATGACCTTGATTTTGATCTGTGCTGTGGTTTATAAATATGGTTGTTTTTTTGTTTTGTTATTTATTTATTTATTTTTGCTGGGAAGAGACGGAAAAAAAGCATATTCAGAAATGAAGAGGATATCAACACTGGAGTGGCCGCACTGACTAACCTAAAATCTTTGAAGGGTCGACAGCTGCATTAATAATTAACAGGTCGAGTGGCCCTTGCTGTAATCCTTTTTCCCCTTTGTTATCCATGCCTCCCGACTTCCGACTCTAATTCCATCCCAACAGATCGCTGCTCTGTGATATCACATTTAAAAGACCTCAGTTACACTTAAATACTCAAATAAATGTAACACTTACGACTCATGAGCACGCACGCACACACACATGCACTCACAGAAATACACTCAAACAACATGCAACCACTCCCTTTGGGCCAGAATTTCAAATCACGTGGGCTCACCTTTTTTGTCAGGCTATTCTATTGGTACCGTTGATCTGTTAATGTGTGCATCAGCTTGTTTATTAATCTGGTTGAGATGAGATGTGTCACTGTCACATCCCCCCTCCCTGAATTCAGATGGGTCATAGAAAAATACAAGCTAGACGTTCCTCTCCCAGACGGCCCCTCTCGAGATGCCTTCAAGCCTAGTGTTGGCAGCGTTGTCATTATGCAGGCGTACGCACTGCTATAAATGAACAGCGCCACTGAAATGAAAAATTGATAGGAAAATGGTGAAGGTTAACTCTGAACAATATACATTCTTAATCTTCAGAGGAAGCCAGGCTGTCGTGGGAGACAATAACTGAGGTATATACAGTACTTTTTAGACAGAGTGCTGGGATGGAATGGTAAATATTGCAGGTCCAAGTCAATGAAATGGATGTCACAGTGGGACTTGTGTGTCCACGGCTGTAGCCTGAAGGTAGAACAGAGGAGTTCAACACCAAACGGAATTCGCTTTCTCTTCTGTGAAGTCCAGTCTGCTCTATATAAAGCACCGTGTCAGTTAAATTCACTCGGACAGCTACACGTTTTTCTTTTTTTTCCTCCTACGGCTGTATCAAACTCTCAGATCATTTATAAATGAGCTGGCGGGATGACTGCATCATGAGATGTGCCTGAGCATGACCACAGCATGATAATTCACACACTAGCACTGGCTGTCAGTTTTCTCCACTGAAGTGGGATGTTATTCCGCAACAAGGGTTATCGTTATTATGTAGAGTCACACTACCACCCATGTAAATTTCTCCCCGTGTTAAGCCCTTGTGCCGATTTTTGTTGCGAGATGAAACGGCAGCCGAATAAATAATAGGCAAGATAGACACAGTGTTTACATGCGCACACAGAGACACACGTATGTCAGCGCATGCACACGCAGAGTTCATTCAGCTGGGAGGTAAAACACGTCTGAATAATCTTGACAGTCACTGGGGGAGAGAGAGAGGGTGAAAAAACAACATGGCTGCAATAGTGGGTCAATATAACGACTGCATGGCTCAGTGGAGTCTGGGATTAAGGCACTGTCAGATCACTCAGCCTAAACTGGCTGCACACTTTGTCTCTCTTTGTGTGTGTGTGTGTGTGTGTGTGTGTGTCAGTCTGTGTGTTTGAGTCGTTCTGTCTGTCTGTGCCAAATGTGTGTGTTTTGGCTTCAGTTGTGTTTGTGACATGTTGCTAAGAGTGTGAAACCAACAGGACACATCTGATGCTCCGTGGCCAAGACACCACGGCTCACCTAGACCGGATGTGTGTGGCACACGCTACGGAAAGAAGTGAGGTCTGTGTGTGGGATGACAGATCCGGCTACCTGAAGGGTACAGGTGTGCAAGGGTCAATCATACTGGGCTCAAGGTCTTGCATGCTTCAGGGCTTTGCTACATATCCCTTTCCTTTGGTGACCTCCAGAGCACTGTCGTGACATCACTGACATCTGTCTGTAGACCACAGTGCCTCCAGTTCCCCCATTCAAGGTCAACTGTGCTGTAGGGGCCAGGGGCTCTGCAAAGCCCCCCTCCACGGGTCCCAGGCAACACAGGGAAATGTGTCGAGTTCGGCTGAAAAAGCTGCTCATCAGCGATTCGCCAGACAGAGGAGGGGTCAGCGCATCTGGACATGCTGCTGCTGCTGTTCGTGGGGAACAGGAGGGGAGGGCAGGGGAGGGGGGGAGCCGGTGTGAAGGACACATGGTTCATCACAGGGGCTCCCGACAACCACATCAGAGAGTTGGGATCGGAGCACAAACGTCCTTTTGAAGACCTTGAAGAAATGACAATTCCGACGTTGGACGAGTATCCTTACGACCGCATGTGCCATTTTTACGTGCTTTGTAAAAATGCACCTATGATGAAGATATCATTTGTAGCTGTGTACACACCATGTACCGAATCTAGCGCTTTTATTATGGCAATAAAGTGTTTCTTTCTCTCTACACTGCCGCATAAAAGCTCAGTAAACTAAAGTAGTAAGAGAAGTGAAACAGTTGCATAACAATTGATCAGCCCCCTCATTATAAGTGGGCCAACACTGCAGCATTGCCAATTTAGCTGGAGGCTTGGTGCTGGTGTTGTGGGTGGACCAAGGGCCTGCTTCCCCTGCCTCTGACAGGGGCCTTTGGGCTGCCCAAGGCCACACTACATCGTCTCTAGTCCTAGCTTCCTTTCATCTCCATTATTTATAGACTTAGAGCGGAGGAACCATCTCTCTTGTGGCAGCTCATTGGGCTTATGTCTCATCTCCCCTATTACAGAGAACCTTTATTTACACAGACATCACTGGTTAAGCGCTGGCCTCGTAGGGACAACGCTGTAAGCCACCGCCTTCCATCTTTGCCGTGTGCAATATGCCACGCCATAAGAGGGAAAGGAAGGACTCGGCGTTTAAGTTATTCAGTGTGAGCGGTAAGAACACGTATCAAGTTTTGAGTATCCACTCTTTGTACTTTGCAATAGTTCTCAACTAGATGTCATCATCTTGCAATGTCCCCCGTCTTTTAAACCCACTAGTGTATTATCCTTAAGGGAGTGGAATTGCAGAAACTTCAAGCCTGAACTGCAAAACTTGCTCCAGGTTCTTTCATGTGCCATCTGTCAAGGCACATACCGATATCATTAACAATAGCTGATCAAATGATAATACCTTGAACTTTACCGGCTTCGTGTTTTTCATTCTTATTTAATTCACACTGTTGTGAATTTCAAACAAACGACATATACAGGACAGAAATGACAGGTGGAGATGAGACGAGTATGCTGATAGGAAGGTGGCGGAGAATGAAAACAGAGATGAATGCTGATGAAAGGATGGTAGATTTGCCTGTGGATGAAACATGTCGTTTTTAGTGATGTGTCAGGGACTTCTTCAATTCAACTTAAGTTCAGAAGACGTGCTTTTGCGTTTTCCTTCCGAGTCCATGCTTGGAATTGAATAGTCAGTTCTCCATTTATTTGGTCAATGCAGGGGTGTGAAACGTCTCACACTGAAGATGCAGCAGTTAAAGTGTACAAGTAATCAAACTAAATTATTAAGGCCACAAGGTGAGCAGCTACATGATCTTGCTATTTGTCTCGTCTTCCACTTCTGCACTCTAACTATACAGTCTAGTTGTCATTACAGTATCCCAGTTACACATCTCTTCCCACAGGTCTTTAACATCTTCTTTGTTTTTTCACTCACACTTCTGTTTATCTTCCCAACTTGCCTGTATTCCCCAACTCTTTTCTCTCTTACTCTGTTCTGTAATACTTTTTTTTCTTTCTTCCACCCTCAGTTCCTTTAGATCAGGTTAACTTGTTTAAGTTCTAACAGTGGAAAAAGGAAAGAGAACAAGAGAGCTGTTGGTACATTTCCTGAGGGATACAGCACCTGTTTCAGCATACAGCTTTATGCATTTGTCGATGGCAAGGGTTGAGATGAGACTGTAACTAAGGGTAGAGAAAAAGTAACAGCGAAAGGAGGATGAAGGGAGAATCAGAGACTTACAAGAGAGAAGAGGAGAAAGTAGAAGGGCTACATCTGGAAGGTGGCGGTAAAGTCTGTTGCCAGTGAATCAGGCAAATGAGAATGTAGGCCAAAAAAATGGGATGGAGGACAATGACGGGGAGAAGGGGAGAGCATGACAGATTGAGGGTGAAAGAACAGAAAACATGAAAAAAAAATAAACATCAGCATGTGTACTGTGCATCCTGATTTGACTTCTGCCATCGCAACACAATCAGGATATCAAAGGGGAATGTTTGGACCTTTTGTCCTCCTGTTTTTAATGCAGAGCAGCAAGATGGCTTTGTAGGACAGCGGGACGACACAGCCGCCCCCCCTCGGGGTGACACATCTGACGCCAGCCCATCAATCACGTGGAGTTTGGACCACAATCTATTTTCTGCATAGGTCATTGCTGTTTGGGAATTCAGTGTGAATCCCAACACCGACAAAACGTGATGCAGGGCAATTACAATTTAAATAATCAGATAAAATCGTGTGATGTGTGTCAACTTAATTCCACATGAAGTAGTGCGTGTGTGTGTGTGTGTGTGTGTGAGTGCGTTTGTATGAGAGAGAGAGCGTGAGTGTCTGAGTGCACATATGTGTCAGTGGTGCCACGTGTTAAACCATGTATAAAAGTAATTACATCCCTGGAATGGACTTGTGTAAAAACTCGAGGATGCAATTATGCTCCCATTGAATAACTCATCCTCCCTGGCAACAGCTAATTGCATTAAAATGGACTGTGTATAGTCCTCTAGCATGCGGCATTAAGATTAACGCCAGGAGAGTTAATAGTGTGTCATCTCCTGAGTCCCCCCTCCCCATCTCTAATATAAGATTAGAAGCAGGGAGAAAAAGAGAGCACAGGAGGATAGAAAAACAAGTTCTGTTTCCCCTCTCAGCATCTGCTCTCCCAGCTGGGAAAAGACCCATGCTATTCATCAGGCTCCATACTGCTGTCTACATGCATTCAACTCACTCAAAGGTCACGCCGCTAAAACACCAATCTGCAATCCTACGGCCTGCTTTTAGAGCACCCTCCCTTCAAATACACAAAACCTTTAAACCAAACTTATTTACATACCACTCAGACTGGTCTGTGAAGACATATGCATTTTTGCATCATTTATCAACCTCTATTTTTCCTCTTTATTTAGCTGCCTGGGGCCCTCTTGACAATATGTATTCTCCCTTTATTAAATTTTCATATTCCTTTATCATAATTAATTTGTTCCACTTTTTTTCCCAACCAGATTCATACTCGAACCTGTGAAGGTGCCCTTTGAATCCTTGAACTAGTAGAAACAATGTGTTATGTTCATCTATGAACAGGAATCCAACTTCAAACAGGCCCTTCTAGTAGGCATTCCTCTGACTAATTCATAGCTAACTGTTCTCTGTAGTATGGGAGTGTGAGCTGGGTGGTAGCTTGTACATGCTCGGGGTCCTAGAAAGCGTGAGAGTGTGTGTGTTCAGTTGTAACACTCCCTACTGGCTCAGCGCACCACTCTGTGTCATAGTTCCCTGTCAGGCCCTCAGCGCTCCACCAGGCAGCTAATGCCTCGAAGAAATGGGCTCCGTAGCTCGACATTAATCCCCTACCATCTCTGTCCTTACTTTCCTCCTTACTCCCTGTCAGACCAAATTTAACGTGACACATATTCACAAGAACACGAGCCCTGATAATTGTCCAGGCTCTGGTAGATCCCAAGTTGTGATAATGGAGGTTAGCAATTTGGCTGTAATGCCGGCGTACCAAAATTCCTGGCAAGCAGGGGTAATTCCTCACTAATGGTTGCTGAGATATGTTGTAAGAGAAACACAATTTCTCAGTTAAACGATGTGTAAAATGGAGCCCACGGAGAGGATGTCCATTTTCTCCTCCCTGTGAAGTGCCCTGTTGGAGGTTCTATGAGCTAAACCTTGACTCATATTCACAAAGTTTTTTTTATGTTGACAACAAATGCGCTTCCACATAGCGCTTGAAATATGTAACAGCAGGCTTCTCCGAAGCTACACAACTGTCAAGTCTTAAATAAAAAGCTGGAGTTGACACTGAAATCCAAAGTGAGTGGCTGATGGCTGTTAAAGTGTTTAAAGAATGGTGGATAAAATGCTGCAAAGAGCTGCGGATGGTTTATCTTTTCCAAGAAGAATAGAAGCAAAACATTAATGAATGTCCTGCGATATTAAAACTTGAGCTGATGGGTTGAAAAGGCAATAATGATAAATATTTACTAAATATGAACAGAAAAAAAGATTAGAAAATCATTTTATTTATGTTTTATGTATTTATTTAATTATGGTAGCTGTGATTCTACATTGTAGTCATGCTCCATTAAATTTTTTCATTAACCTATACTGGTTGGAAAAAGTACTTTCATAATTAGATGCCAAATTACCTGGTTTTATAATTAACTCACTGAAGTAATCAGTGACACAATTCCCTGGATTACTCCAATTCAGTAACATCATTAGATAACTATCAGCAACCTTTGGATTGATTTTGGGCCCTATGAATCTTCAGACAGGGAAAATCAAAATTTTAAACAATCTCAATTCTCTGACTGTGAAGTTGTCAATGACGGCCGCTAAACTGAAAAAAAACAAACATGTACCATTAATTCAAACTGTGTAAATCAGAATGATCACATTCCATTAATAATGTTATGAAATCCAGCAAATTATTATGTATCAAAATACACTCTGTATCTCTTTCCTTCACTAAATCCTTCATTACTTGGCCTTAATTATTGCTTAAGTATGGCCAGTGAGGAGAAAATAGTGTTAACAATACAATGCTTTGAGAATATGAGTCTGCAGAGAGCTGACTAATCAGAAGACAACTTAACCCACGCAATGGACAGAAAGGCAATCAGTTTTCATGAGACAAAACAGTGCTCACTGAGACTATTACAACTACGTTTCATGAATATGTTGGTGATCTAACGATATACAACCCTGTGTTATTCATTGATTCGGTACTTAGGTTACAATGGAGTTGGCTGGCTTTGACTGTCTGAACATAGAAAGTGCTCTAGGCTAAGATTGACTTCTGACTGCTGGAGTTCTTGAGTTGAGGAAACAGCAATCAGCGGCAACAAGGCACTGCAGAACTCAGACTCTGCACAGCGTTTTACTGGAATCTATAGGAGGCCTTTCATACTTGGTTGGTTAACATCTTCCTCGCCGTGTATTGCTGCTGACAGCATCTGTCTTTGAAGTCTGAGGGTGTGTGTGTGTGTGTGTGTGTGTTTGTGTATGTGTGTGTGCGTGTGTGTGTGTGAGAGTGTGCGTGTGTGTACATGCATATGAGTATCTGTAAGACTGGGTACTTACCTCTTGAGAGCGGATAAAGAAATGCACACAAGAGTACATTTCCAGATCCAGTAAAACCAACTAATATGTAAGATTTATGCTACAGGGTCAGAAATAACCTTAATAAAGGCTAAAATTATTCTTCTCTTCGCAGCAAAACAATCTAGGCACAGGCAACATTTAATGCGCTACTTTATAATCCTGGCCGATTATATTAGGGATGGGTTTAATGGATATGCAGTGGTCACACAATAATAATAATAACAACAACAACAACGATAATAACACTAACAATAATAATGATAATAGTAATAATAATAATTTTTTAAAAAAACCTGTTGCCAGGTAAAAACTTGTATCTCAAAAAAATCTGCTTTTCAGGTAGCCTACTGAGAAAAAAATTTGGGGGGGGATTTTTTTTTTTTTTAAATGGCTTGATTACGATGTATTTTTCAGTTTACCACAGTAGTGATCAGAGGACCATACCATCCTCCAATTTAAGATATGACACAAGTCGTAAAAATTTGAGTTACAAGTGTTTCACCCCACAATGACAAAATCCAAATATTTGACATCTTTAGAAATGTGGAAAATTAACCACTGAAAAGTGAATAAAGCAATGAGTAGGCCTATAAAAATGCATTTGTTGTCTGACATTGTAGGATTCCACCCCCATGTAATACCTTTGACCTCTAAATGCTGGGCAAGGGTGAAAGAGAGAGATAATCTGGCAATCGATATGTCATTTATAAATCTAATGTTGAGATCTATTTTATATCATGGCACCTTATATCAGCGGATCTCAACCTGGGGTGCAGGGACCGCCGGGGGTCCTTGCAGGGCTTCCAGGGGCAATATTTAAATTTCACTCTTATTTCACAGATTAGAATGTAGCCCGATGAGGCAATGAATAAGAATGACCATTCTCTTCATAGGTTTCACACAGTTCACTGTTAATCTGCCAGTCTACAGTTTATAACAGTTATGGAATAACATATCTTATCAGATGGGGATCCCTGACATTGGCCAGCAAATAATAATTTGCTGGCCAATGTGTATTGATTTGGGGATTATTGACACCAAAAGGGTTGAGAACCACTCTCTTATATGATGAAGTTGACTTTGCTGATGATTATATTACCACATGGCTAAAAGTGCAAAAAGTCATTGTCAACAATATTAGTATAATAACAGCCCTATCCCAAAGTCACTGAGTTCAGTGACTCAGTCAAAGCTCAGTCAAACTCCATTCGGCTGAGTGACTCTCAAGCACATACGGATGCATCAGCTCCGCTCTTTTAGTCATGAAAGCAATGTGAATTTTCCAAGTTGACACTCAACCCACAAGCCTTCAACACTTTTTTCCCCCATTTGAGAACATCGCATGCTACCCGATGAACTATTACTGGTCCAGCCAATTTGCTGAACAGCCGATATCAGGGAATGAAGTGCGAGAAAAGGGCTGTTTTTTACATGTTGATTTGAATGACCTGACAGCAATCACACCCAGACAGACACTGGGAGACAACAGCTGTGGTTCTGGGCGAGTGTACTAAGTGACGTAGCCGTTTCTAGAGACGACATCTGCAGCCCACGGCATGTCACTTCCATGTTGCTGGGCTGCGGTGTGTGAGGATATACCGCCGTGGGCAAGGAGGAAGGAATTTTAATGTGATTAAGAAGCTCTTGCAGCAAGTGCAGGGATAATACATGGTGTGGGTATTGATTTGGCCATGGGTTTGCCTGCTGTGGTTTTATATTGGCCCTTGACTTCGATTCTATGTTGAGGAGACCCTGCTGAGACCTGACCACCAACTGACAGACGAAATGTTCCTGGACAGATGGCTGAACAGGGGCCTTGCCATTAAAAAGGAGTGAGCATGCTTAGGCGAGTTGTGAAGACTGTGTGTGTGCGGCGCACATGAACGCAGTGTTTGTGTCTTAGCCTTTATATGTCACTCAGCATGTTTTTTGATGTGTGCATGTGTGTGCATACAGTACGTGTGTGTGTGTGTGTGTGCACTGAGTTCATATCGACTGATAGCAGTGTGATGAAAGGTAAAACTGACCTGCCCCAGGAAGTGTGGATTAATCGAAGAAGACAGCAGACGGGTTCCTCTCGAGCTCCAGACAACACCAGCTGGAGAGCTCTTGATTTTATTCAGTCAATGGCTCTTTTTCAATACGTATCTGTGTGTCAGTATGTTTGTGTGTGTGTGTGTGTGTGTGTGAGAGAGTTTGTGTGTCCGTATTGAAAAAAAACAAACAAAAAAAACTTCACTCACATACACACACCCCCGCCCCATCCGTCTGCACCATAGGGGTGTAATCTCAATGTTTCAGACCTTATCTAGCAAACAGCTCAGGAACTGTTGCTCTGAATAAGTAATGCAGTCAAATAACAGAATGAGGAAAAGTGATAATTTTAAGAGAAACTGAGTGCTAGGGCTAATTTTGAATTCTGCATTTAAAAAAAAACAAAAAAAACAAGCATATTAAGCAGAGGCAGGAGGACCTTGTGTTAAGCAGGAAGGCACTTTATACCTCCGAAAAAAAAAAAAGTCCCCCCAACCCCACCTCCCTCTGCCTTTTAGAGAAGGAATCCATTAGGCCTGGGACAAATGGCTGGTGGGACAGGAAGGACTCAATAATTCAGCAGCCATTGTTTTCTGTGATGTGCGCTGTGCTCTCAATTGACCTCTGCTCCCCTGTTGTTTTTCCTGCACTGGCTTGATGGATCTTTTCACTGTGAAGCTACCCTGGGAAGACTCTGTGGACCTAAAGGATGTAGATAAATGCACAGCTAAATGCACCAACTGGAGTGCCTGCTGTTTATATATCTGTATACACGCATGACAACCAAAGTGAAGTGAGCACAGGCAAAATAAACACACAAACACAGACGAGCACGCATGCCCCGGACCGCTACATAAATCAACTCCTATCTGTTTACCAAGAATCGGTGAGCTTCTGCCCCATGGCCCTGCTGTCACTCAATGATAAATTAATTACTTGAGCACTCCTAGACTCTCTATTAGGTAGAGGCTTATCTCCACTGCACGAGGAACACAGTCTCCCACACCGAGGTCCATGGTGCTATACCCCCAGCTGGAACATCATAATCAAAATCACTTTGTCTCCCATTAAAGGGCTTATTAAACTGCTGAATCTGCTGGTGTCCTGTGGAACCCATGCACTTGCATAGTTTAATAAAGCCATCAACAACATAACTCAGTGTGTGTGTGCATGCGCATGTGTGTACATTTGTGCGTGTGTGTGTGTGTGTGTGTGTGTGTGTGTGTAAACACTAATGAGGTGACCATTAATATGCACGACAGTGCAAAAGCTCACCAGAGGGGGTATTAAGTGCTATAACAGATTGTTAGGATGTGGCAGGGCATTGGCATAACATTCACATTTTTACTCAATTATCCAGCTATTCCTACAATCGTCATAACTGCCTACTAACCACTTGAACCAAATTATGGGTTGCCATACACAACTCAACACTATTTAATGGATTGTGATTAGTGCTTGTTAACCTTTAGCTCTGCCCAGCTAGGAACAGTTCAGCTCTATGGAGCGACAGAGCAACAAAGAGGGGTGTCTTTGCAGCAGACAGGCACCGTGTAGGCAGAGGCTGAGGCTTGTTCGGAAAATGTTGACCACGGCTCGCTCCGTGTTGTGTGATTAGATAGCGTCCATGTTACCTGTCTTCCATGCATTGAGCATTCCCTCATGAGTAGTTGAGATCAGCCATTTTACTGTAGGCTGCTGTAGGTTTAATAAAACTTTGACCAACAAGCCAATATTGCGTTTCATAAAGTGGTTATGGTGCTACACACACACACACACACACACACAAATTTTACTGTTCTGTGCTTGCCTTTCTTGATGCAGACTTGTCTAATGCTTGAATGTCAAATATTAATCTGTGTTTTGTTACACATCTCATCACATTCTGTTTTTAACTCAGAACGTGTTTTTTTCAGATGAGTGCAACCACTTGCCGTGACTGTTGCGCTCACTCGAGTGATGGAGTCCACCGGTGTAAATTTTCAGGAACGGGAGGGAGGAGAGCACTTCTTTTAAACATTTGGAGAGGTAGCAGGAGGAGATTGAGTTCAGCATGGATTTTGGCCAAAAAACTTAGGAGAAGAGAAGAAAAAGGACTGAAAACAACCACACTGGAGGTCCGCATAACTTAGTGCTGTTTATATCAAAACGTCTCAAAAAATCTCTACGAAGAACAAATCAGTTTCAGGATTGTTATATGAAAAAATGTGCACTGAGTGCTAATGACCAGTGAAGTTTGGCGTCTCAACTTGCCTATCAAGTTGCACATTATCTAGTGCAGCTTTGATAGTGAAATCTTATCTGCTGGCTGAGAGTTGTGCAATTCAGCGTGTGGCTGGTGTAATTACTGTTTTGTGTAATCATTTTTTTTGTCCAGAAAGCAAAGACTAATCCATCATATTGATATTCCCCATAGATCCCTATGGGTCTTGCAAGTTGACTGAATATTCAGTGTCTACATGAGGAATCACTTTTTACTGAGTCATTCCTTGGAAGTGCAAGAGGAGATTCTTTTTCCGAGCACCACAACAAAGATTACACAGCAGACTGAAACAAATGAGGGTTTTCCGCTCTGTATGGTTCATTGATGGTTTCCTACTGTGAATCAAGGGTATACCAGAATCTATGCTCTGAAAAATAGAAAAGCTGTTATACATTTTCCACCTCCCTCCCGCTTTTAGCGAAGGGGCATTTGGGAAAGGCATCAAGGATTATTCAGTGCAGTTAATAAGCAAATAATATCATTGGACTAGATGAAAGCAGCCCTAATATTCTCCCACCCAACCCTAAAAGTCATTGAAATTCAACAGTGTTCAGAGTAGTGTAAGATAGTGCAGAGACGCATTTCTGCTGCTGTCTAGCCATGGCCAATTGGATTAGCTGAAGCAATGATAAACTAGGAAAGTGAAGGTCTTTTTCTGTGTAGCACCAGCATCTGAATATGTTAGGCAGATTTAAAGCCTCTTCCTCCTGATAGAAAAGCAAAAAAGGCAAAAAAAAAAAAAAAAA
>OMLB01018910.1:0-15754 GCA_900302555.1 Myripristis jacobus | reverse complement strand
GAAAGGATAATTGCTAGCTGTTCCTTTAATGACAATAAGCTTGCATAAGACTTACTTGGATCGGAATACATATTGCAATGTAAAACGAGTGGCCTGTAGAAGCCGCGCCATTACGGAGAGGTGATGCATGAAGGATGGAAACATTGCTCTGCTCACAAAGCATGAATACTGTGCGGAGAGGAGGCTGCTAATGCCAAGCAGACTGCCATGTTCAAATCCACTGACCATGCTACTGGTTACATTTTTTTCATTCTCCACCAGCTCCTGAGGGAATCATCGTCTACCTGCAGCGCGAGGCCAAATTCCACGTGTCAGTGTTATCCCAACTCTTTAATCTGCACATGAATAGCACCTATTACAACTGACCCCAGATGAGAGTGAATAGAGAGCTCTTACTGCACAATGCAAGGCGTTTTTTTTCCCTTTTTTTTTTTTTTTTAATAAACCTCATAGCTCATCACACATACTGAATGTGCACTGAATCTTCAGACATACCTCCTCTCTCAAGCTCACAATTCAAACCGGTGAATATGAATGAGGTTTATTGTTCCTATTATCAGAATGCTGATTAACTTTAGACCAAAAGCCTATTCACACAAACTTAAATTTTTGCAGCCACTGCATTATCGCCAATCTGTACATGCAACAATGTGGGTTGTACAATGATGACTGTTTAAACAATGAGTGAAATCAACCATCGGTAGCAGGACAAAACCCAATTTCTTTACATCAGTGTGTTGTATAATACGTTATCTAAATATTTAATGAAACTACCGCTGGGGTAAAAAAAAAAAAAAAAAAGCTAGACATTAAGCTCCCAGCACAGACCTTAGCCAACTCATTCACACACACACACACACACACACACACACACACTGTTACACCCTAAGTTCTCATCTCCTGTTTCTCTCTGTACAGTAATTGGAAATCCAGCGAAGGTATTCTGGCGAGCATCACAATGCAGCCGAGGGAAGGCATCCGGGTAAAAGATATCACATTGTCAGGATTTTATCCAAGCTTTTGCAGTGGCTTTTTTGGGGTCGGGGGTGGGGAGGGATTGCCACCGTCTGAGGGGACAGTCATCTTCCCGCATAGCCCCCCGGTGTCTTCCCACATCTCTCCCGAATGGTCGTCTTGTGGGCATGTTAAAGTTTAACGCTGATGAAAGCTGACTGACATCATGAGAAATTAATGTTACACATCAGCGAGAGTGCTCCTGCAGCTTCGTGGGGAGAGAAATTTAGATCTTTTATTTTTTGGTGGATCTGGATTATTGTGTGTGTGTGTGTGTGTGTGTTTGTGTGACTGAGGGTGTTTTTTGTTTGTTTGTTTGTTTGTTTGTTTTTTTATGCAAGAGGCATTAGGGACGTGAGGTTTCCAGTCTGAGGCTAGTATGAATTCCTCTGTGACTCTCACATAAAGTTCATTAATCCTTAAGTAAGTTTTAGTTAAAGGCGTTTCCATATATGTAAATATGAATCTGCCTGAAAATGTGTGGTCCGTTGGCAACCATGACGACAGTCTCTACAGATTAATTAGTTAGTGTATAGACATACCACCACCTCCAGAGCTAATGGCTAACTTTGTTCTTGATATGTGCCAGTTCTTTAATTAGCCAAAAGGCTCTGTGTTCTATGCTATTTTTGCTGCCAGACATTTTCTGTTTCATTATCTTTTCTTTCATGCCGTGTCAGCCTACACAGAGGTCAAACAAACAGGGGAACAATAATGTTCACATGGTGACTTATCTGCCAAAGATGTAAATAGATGGAACCTTGTGCTGTTTGTGTCTAGCTTTGAAACGAGACCCCATTTCACAGAGGAATAATACAAGTTACTTTGCTGGGCGACTTAGATACTGGAGTTAATTACTGCCGTAGACAAACTGTCCAAAGTCAGCAGTTTGCAGGGGAGATCAGAAAGTTGACTTCTTTGTTCTCCTGACTAATTAGTATGTATATATAACAGCAGTGGAAAATGAGTGCTATAAAAAAAAAAAAAAATCATGATTATCACGGGCAAAAATCTTAGAGTATATGATCACTTTTACACAGTGCTTACCTCCAATGACTCTTTAAACAGATAAGACTTTGGCATGATACAAAAAGAGTGCTAGCTACACACCCATGGCTATGCGCATATTTCTTTGTCTGTCAGTCACTTTCTCTCTCCCTATATCCACCACTCTACAATCACTTATTAAAAAAAATCTTGTAACCCTCTCTTTTCGCCTTATTAATTCATGCCCTGTTCTCCTGTGTGGCAGCTGGTGAGACAAGAGGGTGGGGACTCCTCTATCTCCTCTGCTGTTATGTAGCTGTCTGTGTATTACTTTGTAATCTGCTATTTTTTATGCTATCTACAGCAGGATGGAGGGTGGGAGGGGTGGAGTAGGGGATGGTGGGTTGGTTGAAAGCTGGTGGGACAATTTATCATTCTGTTTCTCCCTTGTCAAGTCAAAGCCCAAGACTGTTCTTCTCTTAGCCAAAGAGCAATGATAACAATAGGCAAATAGTCGAGCCATCGCTAACATCTGTATTTCACACACAATCCCCCGTTGACTGAGTTTTGAACATACTCCCTACAGCCCTTGACGCAGCATGCTGCCTCCGTCTTTATTTAAGCAGTTGCTGCGCACTCAGACACACACCAGGAGCTTGAACATACCCCAAAAGAGATGCATATAAACAGGTGAATAGATAAAGAGCTGACGAGATGAAATGTGGGAACGATTTGACTTGACACAACATATACACAATCACGCGCGCGCACGCACACTCCTTCCCTCTCCCCTAGATCTGTGCACTGAGAGAGGCACACAACACCTCTGTTGTTGTCTTTGTCAAGCGGCAGTGCTGTGAATAGATGCTGCTAGAAATGAGCTGAGCAATCACAAGTGATTAAGAGTAAGGACATGCGGAAGACAGCGCTGCTCATCCTCATGGGAGAAAAAATAACCCACAAAGTATAACATTAAGAATGCAGGACAGCCTTGGTGTTTGGTGGCACGTCAGGATGACTAGGACTGGAAACATGTTCAAAGACGCACATCATCACCGTGGATTAAGAGTATTCAGGCGGGCACCTGAGGACTCATCACACTGGTGCTGGGAATTATTATTCATATGTGGCATGCTGTTTTCAATAAGAACAGAACTGTGGATGAATTTAAGTGTGAATTTTATTCACTATGCAACCATATTTTTTCCTATGGGCAATATTTTATCATTCACTTCACAAAAAATGCCTGGAGAAATGTTTTCTCTCACTTGTGCACACACACATACAGAGCTTCTTTTCTATGCTGAAATTTTCAAGTACTGAAACTCTGGATGTCTTTGGCAACATTACCCATGTCAAAAATTGTACTTGGCTGAAAAAATCTCACTTAAGATTTTGATCCAGCGTTTTCCAGACTCTGCCATTCGTACAGAGTGTGTTCAGCAGTGGGGAATAGCAATACAGTCCAAGACGTGAGTCTGCATGAAATGTACTTGGTCAAAGAGTGGCTTTTGCTGTATATGCTATTGATGTCTTTAGATGCTAAAGGGTCAGTCACATATCCCGCTCTGAAAAAGTTATACATCAGCCTTGCAAGTGGTACACAGTGTGACTCATCTAAAATGTTTTGGAAAGTCTGCAATGAATGCATTCACTGGCCTCAGTGAGAGAAGCAATAGCACCACGAAGCTGCTCTTTTTATGGCAAAGATGTCTTGGAGAATATGAATCACAGAGAAATCTATCCAACATTTTTGTTTAATTACTTGATGCAAGAGAATGCCCGTGTTAACTGAGTTTTCATATCATTTCATAGTTTGTCTTCTACTTAAGGCCCACCTATAGATTGTTATTCCTGGGGTGTACTGTAATTACAACTCAAATTACCCTCTGCTCGGCACATGGGGTTCCACTCAGCTTGAAACTGAAAACGTCTTGCTGATACACACCCTCATAAATCTAAAGGCATAATTCATCATTGTGAATCTGACAATTTCTGCTTTCTGCAGGGAAATAGCATCCTTCTTATTTTTAGCAAATAACTAGAAGCAACCCTGCAGGTAATCAACATTTGAATGGCAGCACACAGGAGAAACAATTACCAGTTCTGGAGCTGATAACACTCATCAATTGATCATGATATTGTTTACCAAATGAACCACTCAGCAAGTCGGGTATTATGACCTCTGGAAATGATGTTAAAAAAAAATAATGAAGATACTGTACCATGCCCCGTATCAACACATATATGCAAATTGGGTTTGGTCTACGAAAAATTACAAATGGTCTGTAGATAATGTTAAGGTTAGATAGGCTCGAGGTGAAAGAAATCAGCCAGTCAGTAAACAAAACCAGGATGTGGGTTATGATAAGGTGTGTGTGTGTGTGTGTGTGTGTGTGTGATTGGGAGTGTGGTGGGGCTCTAAGCTTTAAGCTTAAGGTGAGCACTACACAAGATTCAGCTGTGCATTAATTCCTTCCCGCCCGGTTTAAGGGCTGCATATTCCCTATTTATTGTTTTAGAGCGAAATGACAGTGACAGCATGGGTACAGTTAGTCATTAAGGCCCTAATGCTTTCCCAGGAGGCTTGGGGACAACTCCAATCTCTAACTCTCCATCTCTATCTCTCCATCTCTAAATCTCCTCTTCTAGCTCAGCCATGTCTGAGTCTGCATCTCTCCAGCCTCGTCCCTTCTCTTCTCTCCCTCCTCTCTGTCAAACCCTGCCAATAAAGGACAGGCACTATCTCTTGTGATGATGTTTATTTCCATCACACCATTTTCTCAGTGGCCACTTGATTATGTCTACCTGTACAATCTAATGCAGTTCAGTGCAACAGCTCTGCCATCTACCTTTAAGAAAGTTTATAATGTTCAGTTTTTGTTGACATTGTGGAGAATGTGTAAATTTAATTCCATGTTTATTATTGAGGCTGTAGTTTGCAGAGGTCTTATACTGGACTATGTTATACTGAGAGGTGTTTCTATTTTTTTTTTCATCCTGCTTATTTATATACATGAGGGGACAGAATAGTAAAAACAGCTCTCAGTAAATTGCAGTCCGGTACAACAGCACCACTAACTTTCAGCTCAATGTCAAACATAGAATTGAATGAACACCTCTATTACTGTGACAAAAAGAAAACCTGAGCATTATAGGCATCAGAAAAGTAAAGTTTATGGCAGAGCAGTTATATTGGATTGTATTAGATTGCATGGGTGTACCTAATAAAGTGATGATTGATCTTTGCTATACAATATATTTAAAAAAAAAAATGATTTAACTATATAGTATGTATGGAACATTTAATCTTGCAGAAAATACTTATACTAATAAACTAATAAACAAATAAACAAAAAGGAGCAGATTGAAGGCTTTTTTTCTTGCCTCCCTCAATGACGTTCAAGAACATTTTATGGACCTCCAGAATTTACAACACAGCGCTGAACAAGCATGTTTTGATGTGAATGTTTTGGCTCAGGGATCAAAGCATCTTGAGGAGCATATCGCCACAATTAATACAACTTTTACAACAAGCAAGCGGGTTTAACACAGATTTATTTTTTATTTGCTATCTAGAACTATATGTCAAAAAGCAGGGTACAGTGCTTACATTAGCAGAAGCTCTGTATGCATATTTTACCTACAGCCCCCCTCTGAAAACACAGCTAGATTTTGTCCTGGTGGTCTCTCATTTAGTCCTGTCCAAAAGATGGTGATTTATAGGTAATTTAACATATTATATAGGTTAATGTTACCCTGAGGTTAAGACTGTCTAACTCAATGTAGATCATGTCCTGTATCATTGCACCCAACACAGGTTGCATATTCAAGGAGGACCCATATAAACCTGTACTAATCAGAGCTGAAGCCAGTTATTACATGGGACTATTGCAGGGTAAAACGTTGCCCAAAGTATAAGTTTCAGATTTTAATGAGATTTTAGATTTCCTAATATTACTAACATTTGTGTTATGAAAATGGAGGGGATTTTAGCTTTCCTCTATCTGATGCCCTAATGCTGCCTATGTAAAGGAGTATAAGTGAGTGGATTTCTCATCCAGAAATAGTTTCTTAATTCAAGGTGGTGGACTTGTGTGGTTCATAATCATTATTCAAGCTGCATATTGTGCTGCTTTGCTAATATTATAATTATAAACACAGCTTTTACCCAACAGAACATATAATTTCCATTTTCATTTACATTTGTGTGGCACTCTCCTCCACCCATCAGATGCCATTCCACCACGCAAGATGGTAAATATGACTCAGTGAAGCAAAACAAATCACACTTCCAAATTTCCCTCAAAACTCTTGTCTCGTGGTGTAATGACTTCCAATATGTTTGCACAATTTAGTATGTTCAAGTCAAATACGCAGGCAGAAACCTCCAGCTAGTTTTGTGGCAGTTGTCCCATCAAGTAAGAGCAGGCTCCCTCTGCCAAACAGATGAACACTGCAAACGGTACAAGTTTCTGCCAATTTGCATGATGAGAAAATTATATGCTGGGCAATGGCCCTGGTGTTAATGAAAAGGAATATGGAAAATGGTTTCTATATTTAGCAACCCCAGCATCATTCAGTCGGGGGTGGCTCTGGCTCAAACTGGTGTTGTGCGAGCTCTGGGACAAAATGCAGTGATGGCTGCTCTTAAAAATCATCATATGCTTTACTTTATAATCTAACTCTGCGGGACTCATTTCCGTGCTGGTGGCTGACACAAAATTATACAGAGGCATCATAGGGAGTAAAAACACGTGAAGCAGGCGTATGATGCACAAACCACAGATTAAATATTACCCATTTTCACAGTGGATGGGGATGAGGGGTGGGTTATGATATATTTTTCTTATCAGCCTGCCAGTACAGCATTGGGCTGAAGGGGCCACAAGCAGGACCCGGAGTGAGCCCCATTGGTATCATAAGGTAGCGATTACCGCTCAAGCCATCATCACTGCATTACTGCTTCCCAGCGCTGCCTGGCCCAGCCCTCTCCTCTGCTCACACCAGGGAAGAGCCTACCAGACCGATTATAGCCTAAGCAAGTACAGGTGCACTGTGTGTCTGTTTAGACAGATTATAGTGTACACTTCACAGGCGTAGTGCTGCAGCCTCCACCTCTGATTAACTCAGTGGTGGGAAAATGACTGTGAGAGCTGCATGGGGACCGGGATGAGGAAGGATCGGAAAAGAAAATAATAGTGGAGAGAAGAGCTAGGGCCGGCAGTGGGAGTGGGTGGACAATTTGATAAGACTGTCCTTTTTGTGTGTGTGTGTGTTTGTGTGTGTGTGTTTGCTTCTGTCTTTGACTTGGATTGGATTGTATATTTGTGTGTATGTGTCTGTGTGTGTGAGTAGATGGGGTAATCTGCTTGCCTCGCAAAATGAGCTAAACAAACAATACATCAGATAAACTTGAGAGCACAAAAAACCTACTTAAGTTCAACAAATACTGCTCAACCCCTTGCTATCACCATATTTCACACTGCTCATTTTTCAGTGTATTTGTATGCTAATTCAAGTGCATATTGTACAATATTGATGCTGCTCAATTTATTGTTTAACAGCAAACCTCCTTTGTCTCAGTGTGTGTGTTTTTTTTCTTTTTTTATAGAAACAGAATATGATTGAGTGTCCAGAACTTTAAAAACATATTTTCAGTTGCTCTGGCTGTGTAAAACCATCATCGCAAAACTTGGCATTTTCAATTACAGCTTGACAGCTTCTCTCTGAAGTTTGAAAACATCGCCTCATATTTTTCTCAAGCCCTTTGGTCCTCAGACTCATAACCAAGCTAGGAAAATCCAAGGCAACAAGTTGAGCCTAATAGGCAATTAGCTTTTCAATAAGCCCCACTAGCTGTGATTATTGGACTGCATTAGGCTGTGATTCTTAGCAAGGCAAGCTAGATAATTATTTTCAAACATGGCCATGATTAATGTTATGGTGCCGTAAGAAGTATTTTGCACATCAAGGTAGTGCTTATAAAATAAACATTTTTACTGTATTTGTACACAAATTGTCCAACAAGCGAGTAGACACCATTGTACAAATTTAATAGTGGGAGCTTAAGTTATGTTGTTAAGTTTAGTTTAAGTCCTGGAAAAGAACTTCCATTTCTCTGACGGTGCTGGGTTGAGATTCACCTCACACGTGTTTCATGTTGTCTCTACAGAAGACTTGCTGACATGGCCCCTTTTGATTCTCATTTGGAAAGCCTTCATAGCCCATGCCTTTGTGTCTCCGCGTCCCTGGCCTCTCCTTGCCCCCCATCTCTTCCTGTTTCCTTGCATCAGCTCCATTTCTGTCTCTGTGTCTGTGAGAACTCTAGTTGCTCATTCGCTCTAGCCCCAGCCAAGGGATCGATGAGCGACTGGGCCTCTTACTGTAATCACTGACCCATTCCCCAGCCACCATTTGGCCCCTGACCTCCTTTTCCTCAGTTCTGAACACAGAGCTTCATTTCTGCAGAGCCAGGTCCAAGAGGTCGTAATGATTTCAGTTCACTCAGGCTACAGCCCTTGAGCCACCTCAAACTCCAAAAGTCCTGACACTTTTCTTTCCCATTATCATCCACTGTTTTCTGATGTTTCACTGTTGTGTTACTGTTGGCCAGTTTGAGCAGCAGAGAGTGGATGGCACATTGCATAGTTTGAGAGAGGCGCTCTCGTCAGCTGAGTGCTGATAATCTGATACAGGGAGTCTGTGGAGAGGAAAAATGCAGACTCTTTAAGTGTCATTATGTCTGATAGTTCTATAATCCTTTACTGTCTGAACAGATGCTTTATGTGGAGTTTCTTCCTTGGAGAAACTCAAGTATCTAGGCTACGTACCTGAGGGTGTTTTGATAAACCATAACTTAGGTAGTCCAGATATCCGTCTCCATGGCAACCCTCAACGGTGCATAGCATCTGCAGCACTGCATAGCATCTCTGACAGTTTACTGTGTCTGAGAGTAGCACTTTCGGATAACACAACACTTTTCCCTAACATCCATTGGCCGATCTGATGTGTGAATTCAAGTACATAAAATGGCATATATGAAGCAAGAATATTGTTTGCCTGGTTTTCCTTCTTTTTCGAAGGTCACTGAACTAAGCTCCGTCTCTGGCATGGCAATCCAATTCATCAGGTAAGAACCCTGTGGGTAGTTGGGGAGGTGGTTGCTTAGGCTCCAAGATGTTTCTTTGAAAATATTCCCTGCTGAATAGCTGCTGACAACACAGGGCACAGCTTAACTAATTAAGTATTTGGCAATAGGAGCACTGCTGTCACATGTAGCTTTACGTATGGCAAAACAGCAGGGAACAAGGTAAGTAACATCACTGTAATGTTGAAAGAACAGGTTTGTACATTGTGTGGGAGTTTGATAGAGCCATTATTGAGACTGATGGCACTCTTCCTGAGATTCTGAATACTTAACCTGTCATCCCTGAATCATCCACATAGAGTGATTTAGTTCTCAGTGTCCTCTGCTGTTCTTCTGGTATAGTGGGAACTGAGAGCAGAATGATGTCAAGACCCAGTGGGTTAAGAACATACATTTGTGAGGGCATCTTGATCATCTCTATAGCATTCATGCTGTATTCATGGGCAGTGAATCATTAAATTACAGTGTGAGACAAGGAGATCCCCACAGACATGTACAGTCATATGTGCAAATCTCATGAGTATCCTCAACTTGCACCGTCTTCTGAATGTGAAGTGATCAGTGATGTCGGCGGCTGCTGATGCAGACTGAATCTGTGAGGTGCTGTGCATGAGCCTTTAATCTTTCACACAGTTGCTCCTTGGCTGTTGCATATGACTTAATTCATCTAAATCTTCAAACAGACTTAGAAATGAGTGCTGAGAGAGAGCTGATTGAGTTAAAAGGCCTGACTTATTGCAAAGTCAAAAGCCAAACTTTGCCTCACCTAAAAAGGCACTGGAAGGCTAAGTGATCCAAAGACATTTTATTTGGAGGTTTACTTTTGATTTTTTTGGTCTTATTGTTAATTTCCATCTTGAAAATATGATAATATTCTCTAAGCACAAAGGAAATCCCTAAAGCATCTAACCTGATAACTTTATTTGAACAGTTTATGGAATGTAACGTTAGATGTTATGTTCACACAGATGAGAACAGCATATACATATTTTCTAAACTGTAATTAAAACAAATTTATCTAAGTCACACCTTCACAACTCCCATGATAATGAAAAACCTGGTAGTGCCTTGCAAACAGAAAAGTTTGCTAATAGTATGCCTCTTCCCAGATATCTTTAAACAGCTGTACCCATTAAAAATTGACTACTAAAAGTGATATCGCATGCGATATGCTACATGAAGATCATGAATATGTATGTGAAACATTATGCATGGCAGGGAGGAAGACCCGGGTTTCAGTCTGGACACCAGGCATGGAGATGAGAGGCCATGTTTAGCTCTCATCAGCCAACGGGCTGCTTTGTCACTCAGCATTAGCATCAACTAGTGTACAACCAGGCCCTTACCAATAGGTGAGTCAGAGTCAAAGCTGCCATTTGCTACTATGGTGCCAAGTCCTCAGTCTTTTATGTAACCTCTATCTCTTCCTCTGCTCTTCCTCTTCCAGTGCTTCTCTTCCTCTCACATTCTTATGAATAAGTCATAATTGTGAGCAGCAGACAATGTTCTTTGTTTTACAGTGCATGTTTTTTTTTTGTTTTGTTTTGTTTTGTTTTTTAAATTAAAAGGTGCAGCGAGCAGTGTAGACGATGGAAAGGGAATACATAGAATGGATGCTGCGATGGATGGCTAAAACAAGCCATTGTTTGCTCTCAGGAGTCTAGCGTAGAGGTTGCATTAGGTGCATATAAAAGATTTTGTTTATCCTGGTGTAGTCATTAAATAATAAATAAATAATTAATTGAATCCTTTCTTCAGGGGTCTTTTGCTTTGAAGCAGGGTGGGCTTTGAAAACTTTGGCATCAGAAAGAAATTTTCCAGGTAGATGCCTAATTACACTTCCAAGGTCTGGCTCTCTATTAGATTTTAGCTTAACTATCACAAATGCAGCAGTATGGCCTTTGGGGCACGTCTGTCCTTTCAAACATTATAGCAGGGATTGAAAACACTTTTGCGCACCATAGTATTAATATAACTATGACTTCACAAGGACAGAAAAGTCAGGGTATTTTTGCATCTCTTTAGGGGTAGTATGAAAGGTGACACTGTTATCTCTTGAACCACCGCACAATCGAAGATCAGACGTGGATAATTCATTGTTCTAATGTAAAAACATGGAGGAGCAGAGTCAGGATGCAGATGCAGGATGATACATCTCTAAACTAAGAGGCAACCTTGCCTTTTATCTGGCACAGGCGCAACAAGAGAACAAATTTTATCAATGTGATTATCAATTGTTCTGCGACGTTTATAGACTACACGCTCTTCCCAGCATACTCATCTTTTCTGTGCCTCTGTCTCACTCTTTTTATCGGTGAACTTTTAACTAATACTACAACTACTTGTAATTTTTCATTCTTGTCATTCTCTCCGGATGATCATTCAGAAATAAAATTACTGAAGAGCTTCCCTGTCTCCAGCAAGACTTGTCCTAGAATAATGCGAGGCAAAAATTCATGGTATCTTCTCTGGTTAATTTAGTTATTTGTAAGTTTTTGATTATGAGGTTTATCACTGTGACAGCTAGACTGATTCTCCCAAACGATGGAATTCAAACACCTCACATACTTATCACAACAAGTAATCATCGGGGTACCCTTGAGGAAGGTCTTCATGAAATATCACTATATCCAGTTATATTTTATGTAACATTATATCATGGCGCATGCCGCCGAGAAGTAAAAACAGGAGGACAGTTACGGGGGGTGTGCATAGATTGCATATGATAACGAGGAGGCTGACGGTCAAATGCAATTAAAGTCATGTGACAATAATCTGGTATAATTACATGTGGATGAGTCATTATTTCTGTGTTTGCTCATCTTGAAGATAATGGCTACTTGTGAGGCGAAAGAGACTGTCACTTTTAATGAGTTGGGAGGCACAGACAGACAGAGAGTGTCGCTGACTGAATGAGAACAAGCTTTTAGGAGGCTGGGGGAAAGATTTTGAATCAGAATATTGCATGATGCACTGAAATGTTCTGGTTGCAAAAGATGCATGTATTAGCATACAAAAATGCACACATACAACACTGAGCGAACACACAGACAGGCATACTCACACATGCACACATTTGCAGACACATGCACACGTGCAGCCATACACACTTGCGCGCACACACACACACACATAGAGCACCAGGCACAGAGCAGCATGTTCACTTGTAAGTAAATGAAGCAAAAAGAATATCTCATCATCAATATTAAGTGTCTCTGTTCAGCAGAAAAAGTTAACTTACACCAACTGACTGTCGTAAAGAGACAAGACCAGTGACTACAACATTTCTAAACCATGAGTCTGATTCATGGCGGGGAAAAGATGCTAATATGTTGTCATTTCTTTACAGTGGTGCCAGAGATTATATTAATGCTAACAAGCATTCTTGACTTTCTCTTGACATTGCCTGATTCTCTTTGCCTGAGTCATACTAATGTGAGCGCCTCTGAGTACACCTATGTGGGGGTGTTTAACGTCCCAGCAGTTAAGAGTAGTAGTGTAAACAGGCTAGCACCATCTGTGCTTTTATGATCCCTGGTTTGATTGTGTCAAGCTTAGGCGCCCCTGTCACTTCCCTCTTAATGGTAGCTCTCCAGAGACTACTCTGAAACCAACGCTTTGCATCTAAAGAACCACAACCACAGTCCCATAAAAGGCTTAAACTGTTTCCTATAATACCCAACCTGGCTCTGCTGGCTCATCCCATAAGTGGTAATTGATTAACGCAAGGAGCACATGTGGGAGGTGGCTTACTTGTCATTACGAGGGATTTGTGTGCGCAAACCTGCACTGTTCTGTTTATAAAGTGCTGAGTAACACTGGCTACAGTGATGTCAGCAGACAGTTGAGGTCTGTTGGAAAAGTGTAACGATTGGGGGGGTCATTCTTTTGTATATGTGCATACATGGAGCTTGCTGTGCTGAGACTCTCCTTTCCCATGTCCGTCTCATTCTGATTTCACTCACGGATGTCCTGGATCTCACTACCACTCTCTGTACCACCAAGTCAGTCCTTGTTTAATCTATCATTTAGGAGCATTAGTTAGAGAAGGGCCTATTAAGAAAGAAACATGCCCCCCTACCATTAGTACTCTCATCCCTCTCTCTTCCCGCCCTCGCTCTTCTCCCCAGCAAGTGTGGTTTTTACTGTGGGGATAAAAGTCTTCTGTAATCTCCCACCCTTTCCGGAGGTGCTGGATGAAACAGGTTAGGATTGATTTGACATTTTAGAGGGCAGAAACAGGAGACATTAAAAGCCCTCCCCAGTACACTAAATATTAAGATCTGATTCATTCAGAGTGAGGCATATTGTAGACAATCAAAAAGGGGTGGAGTGAAGGGTTGGGGGTTAGGGGGTTGAGGAAGTAGAGCTGAGAAAAGGTAAGAAATGAGTATTCAGTATGCAGAGCTGCATACCTTTTGAATATCCTTTTGTTCTGTTCGGATTTTACATTGGTTTACAGCTTATTAACAGCAATAGCTGTGCTGAACATATATGTTCATCTGTGTGTGTGTATGTGTGTGTATGTGAGTGTGTGCATTTGCAAGCATGGGTGCCTGTGTGCTGGATGCATGCATGTGTCCGTACAGGCAATATCTTTGTTTTCATCTCCAAGGAGCCATAGCAGCTCGTATGTCTCAACCATGACGGACAGGGCCCAAGTGGTTTTCCCAGCGTGCTCCGGCTGCCGTCACATCAAGATGAAATGTTGATAGTACGGCGATCGGGAAGTCGAACGGTGTTTGGTTGGCACGCTCCTCACAGGCAGCTCTGCTTATCGATTTGTGCTTAGGTTTTTAAGGTCTTGGATTTCCTAACGATTCACCCGCGGTTCCTTTCCTGCTTGACCAGAAGGAGTGTGCCCATGGGATGTTATGCTATATCTGTCTGTTCTGCCTATCTCTGCTGCAGTCAGGCCAAGACACTCCCAGACGCTGTAATTCACAGCTTCAACTACAAAAGGCTTTGGCCTGCTAAACCACAGGAAAGCCAGCAGGCAAAGTGGGCATATGAGTTTTACATCAGCCCATAAATGAGTTACCAGACCAGTTACACACATATGAAATTTGATGAAACAGGTTGCTGAAAATTTATGATCGTTATCTTGGCACTTTGAATAAACAACATTTCAGTTATTCAAAATTATTCCAGATATGAATCATCTTGAGAGGAAAAAAACAAACAACAATCCAACCCAATTACCTTACCTGCCTACCATAAATTTTTTTTTAGCCTTTTGAAAGTTTGAGGTCTTAAGCAGTCATAAGAATTTGGGAGGTTAGAGCTGAAAAGTGTGACTACTTTTCATAAAAATCAGGTGTTGTGTTTTAACAGTGACAGATATGACATCCAAGTTGAAAGAGGAATTAAGCATCTGGGAGATGGGAGACTGATTGACACAGCCACAAGAGCTGTCTGATAATTGCATCTGACTTCTTCACCAAACACAAAAGACAAGGCATCGAGTGGGAGGATAATGGTACAGGACATCAAAGCATTAGTGGCAGTTTTGCAACTTTATGTAGAGTGCTTTGCTATTGCTGTTACCAGAGTGTTGTGCTGTTCGCACAATTCGTGCCCATTATGATCATACTTGAATACTATTTTTCCTCTTATTTTCCAAAGAGTAATCGTCTTCTGGTACACAATAGCGAGATAGGCCCTTTTAGTTGACATGACCTTCATCTGAGAGCATAGACATTTTTTTCTGTTTGTGGAATTAGCTGAGAGAAAGGAGTCTCTGATACGAGTCTGTCTGGTTTTGTAATGGCCTACCGCCACAGGGATATGGGTTTGTTCATTGGAAATCTTAAACAAAGCGCAAGGTCTTTTGGCCCTGTCTGATTTGGGAGTGGGGAGAGCAGGATTGGCTATTATCTTGTGGGGGCTGTGGCCGAGGAGCATCAGGAGGCGGAAGGCAGACCCCAGGTGCACTGTCGTGCTCAGAGGAAATTGAGCAAACAGGAGATAAGTGAGATGGAGAGCTGTCCCTCTCTGTAGGACAGCGTCACAGAACCATCCCTCAGTATTAGGTTTCCACTCCTCTCTGCTCCTCTTACCTCCTTCCCACTCTGCTCTTTTCTACCTCCCTGTCTTATCTTACAACACAAACATCAGTGAACCATCAGACAAGACCAAGTGTCTGTTGAAGGACATCGCAGAACAGTCAACCTTGTAGATTCCCCTACTGTACATAGCAGCAACGTGTGCAACTGTAGGCAATCAGACTAATCGAAAGCTAGAATTTGCTATTACACTTTGTAATGCATACTGTAAATATGACATATTGACATGTGTGGAGGAAGGAGGCAGTGATAGACACAATAGGGAAAACATTTCTAGTCTATGCAGCAGCTTGTGCTAAAACCCCCTCAGGCAAGTGCATAAACAGGCATAGCTCAGTCAGTGCCAGTGTTGGCGATACAGAAATATGGTAGACGTAGAAGTCACAGTGCAAGACGAACAAGTCGCATGTGGCGGTCAACCACATGGCCTTGCACATGAATGAGCTGAGCACTATCAGAATCAACACATACATAAACATGCACAACATCAAGTGGAAGGCTGCCCAGCTGGAGGTGGCGTAGAATGGTAACCCCCAAA
>OMLB01018907.1:0-15806 GCA_900302555.1 Myripristis jacobus | reverse complement strand
GAATAACAGGACATAATCAGATCCACCCATGTCTGTGTTCTATATATTGTTTTAAATTTAAATCTAAGAGTATTTATCTATTCTTTCTGTTAGATGAAGTAGAGTCACTACATACCTCCAGTGCAGGCGTGGACAATAAAACATGTGTAGACTGGACCACGTCTGCAGCGTGGATGTTGTTGTGGTAGGCAACGTCAGCATGGTAATGGTCCTCCAATGTCATCATGAAGGTAATGAAAGTATCTGCTGGGATCTTGAATGACTTTAGCAGGTCACGTTCCTGTAGTGGCAGCAGAGAAAAACACACCAGACACTGGATCAGACAAAGTAAACATGTATCATTAATTGCAATTCATTGAGTGTGTTATTTATTTAATGCTGCTAAGTTCATAGTAAAATAAACTGTATTTATTCAACACTACCTGGAAGATGGTGTACATGGTCACCGTTAGTGGTCGGTTCCCAGAGTACTCAGACACTTTGAAAATGTCAATGCCCCATCTGTTTATATCCTCCAACTCCTGTCAGAGAACAATAAGCAGAAATGTGTCATTTCTGCTGCTAACGTACTATACAACCCCATACCCCAACTGATATAGGATGCATGATCATTTGAATTGAGAGTGTGAAAGAAGTCATATGGAAGCTTCTCCCAAACACACTCTTACACACACAGACACACAACAGGTCAGAGCTTCAGGAGAATATATTTGTACACCGTACAAAGTCCTACAGAATATAACATGCTGTTTATAGTCCCTGTACCTTGGCTAGCAGACCCTCCTGGCTAGAGCTGACCCCGAAGCGAGGGATGGTGGAGGGGGCGAGGCTGGGGCTGTGGGTGGCCTTCTTCACACCACTGATCTGAGACATGGGCAACTTCTTCTTGTCCTTCTCCTTGGTTGGGGGAGACATGATGTCCATATCATGCTGCTTCTCTGTCAGAGGGAAACACACAAAGTATTGTCACTGTATTCTCACATGCAGAAAATCACATTCATAACACTATACAGCAGGCCTATGATCACTGCCCCCTTAGCTTAAAAAACAACAACAAAAAAAACAAAAAAACATGACTGTTCAACTCCTCCTTTTGAGTCAGATGTGGAGGTATATGACTGATTTTTCAACTTGTCAACTTTCAGGAGGCAGCCCTAATGATCAGCTCTAACAGTAATGGCCCACTGTAATCTGGTATAAACATTCATGTATTTTGCACAATTTTAAAAATGGAAACTTTCACAATTTAAAGGTGGACTTCTTTGCCAAAGAGACATTGAATAAGCCACCAGTTAGCAACATAAAAAGTTTGCTTACATTTCTCTATGTATTCATCTATAGTGTCTCTATTAACGTGGAGGTATTTTACCTAGAAAGGTGCTGGAAATGAACTCAGACACCTGGTTCCCTGAACGGCTGGTTTCTGACAGCTGAGTGAGCTCTCGGTTCAGCATCCTCTTGAACTGCAGGCGCACACACACAGACAGACACACACACACAATCATGATTCGTTACATACACATCCTGCTAAAATGTGTACAGACCTAATCAAGAGCAATTTTAGCTATGTCCTTCCCTACTTGCTTTAAAGTCCTTACATCTGTGCTTCAGGTACAAGGTATCACTCATATGCTGAGCATTAAGTTTACTAGAAAGCAAAGAACTGTATTTTCTAATAAAAGCGGAAAAAGAGACATTTCTTTCTCTAGAGACACATCTAATTTCTAACTAATCAGTTTTGAAGAAGACATATGTACATATGACAAGACTCTGGAGCATATGTGTGAGCCTATGTGTGTGTGTGTGTGTACATGTTTAGACACACACAGCAGAAAAAAATGAATGGACACTTGTGCACAGAGGAACATATGACTGATTTCACACATAGGTATGCATGTATACACACTACATGGTAGTGTATTTTGTGCACACACACCTGCACACTATATATACATGCAACACTAAATGAAAACAGACAATCCACAAATTGAATCAAACTGAATCTAGAATATCCACTGCCACAGCTCAACTTCTGCACCAATTGTTGCTCTCTCTTGTCCACAAAACAAGCAACATGTGTGCCTAAAGCACTCTCATCTGCATCTGCCCATGTCAGCCCATCCTTTTCCTTACCTGAATGAATGTCCACGACACAGAGATTAAGTAGTTAACTTCTGGCATTTCAGCTCAAAGTCAAGCATGGGAGCAAAACAAAACTGAATGAGAGCGTTGAGCTCTCTGGCAGTCCTCTGACACTGCCTGTTCGACAGAGAAACAGACAGTGGGGACACTTTGTGCTCCTGCGTTGCTTGCCTGAGTGCCTTAAAATCCACTGCAAGCAGACAGTCCACTGGTGAGTCCTGGGTATCAGTGCTGGAAGCTTTGATCAGTATGAGCTGCACAGGCAGAAAAACCTGTCAAGATTTCCATGGAAGAATGGCAGAGAGGAAGCCAGGCTTTGGGAATGTGGGATGCGAGGATGCAAGGCAGAGAAGCCACTCGTACCGCATGCTCCCTCGCTCCCCCTCTCTCTCCCTCATTCACTCGCTTACTGCCTGCTCCAGTATGTGTGTAAACAGAGGAGAGAACGCGGTACTCCAGTCTCCGCCTCCTTCCAAAAATGCCTAATAATAGCAGCAAATCAAATGTCTGCTGCAGCAGAGGCTGGGAAGGACAGAGGGCCCTTATAGGCTAGGAGATGTACAAAGTGGGCCGGGCTACGTGTTTCGGAGGCGGATGTCGGGTGATGCACCATGTGCACCAAGTTTGAAGAAGATATGAAGGAAAAGCTTTGAATGGATGGGTGGGATTTCATTCATGTAGCCAAAAATAAAAACAGCACACTATGTACCACAAATGTGGGAACATCAACCATTATAATGTGATCATTACCAGAAAATTAAACAGATACAACAGGATTTTGGCACAAAAAAAGCTTTACATTTATTGATACTACCATGATTTTGATACCGTCATCTCCCTAAACATACTAAATATGAATGAAGTGATGGCTGTAAGTCTCACACTGTGATGAGGTTTTTGTTTATTACAACATTACCAGTGATGACTGTGAACCAGTCCCCCCAAATACACTACTACTAGGGTAAAATGAAACATTTCCTTAACTAAGAGAGAACATTAATGTTTCAGTGATCCAAAGAGGTCTTATTCTTCTTCTAAGAGACTCTCTGGGCTCATTAGAGTTTTACTTTAAACTGAGCTGTTTGATAAAGCTGTCAGTGATGTAGAAACAATGCTTGCCCATGGCCCTCATGTGCCTGCCTTTGTTCTCAATCTTCCCCACTGACTGAAGCTGCTCATTGACTGATCTGCAGCAATGGGGGTTGCCTCCCATGAAACTCTGCCCGCTGCCACGTGTGTGTGGCGTGTGTAATGGTATAGGTATCAGGGCAAGCACTGTATGTGACGGGAGGAAGTGTCTCTGTGTGTGTGTGTATGTGTGACGTATATGTTAGTATGAAGCGCACGTGTATGTTGTGTGGGTGGGCTAATCATGGAATCACATGAGCAATGGACTCCAGTCTGGGAAAAGGAAGAGGTGGGGGATGGGAGGAGAGGAATACATGGACAACGGAAGGATGGATAGGGGATGCCTTTTCATCTTCAGCTCCCACTACCTCATTCACATTTTTCTGCACATGAGCGGGGGGAAGGGTGTGTGTGTGTCTAGTCTCTATTTGCATGCATGAAACCATCCCACTCATTCATGGAATGAAACCCTCTTCCATCTACTGTGGGTTGGGAGATTCCATTCATACTTTCATGAACGCTGATGGATTCTGTGTATTAGTCAGCTTTCAGATTTATTTAGGAAATGGATAATTGCTGTTAGAATTCATCACACGCAGTCTCTGGCTTAGTGTTATACTTGGAATGCATTCTAATTTGAGCAGATTATTAACCCTTAATGTATAACGTCAACAAAGTGATTAACATGTCTTATATATTGCCTTTTATTATTCATTTTTCTAAAAAATGCTGAGGCATTTCAGCTAAAACAGGAAATGCAATTTGATTAGATTAATTTGACAAAGTCTGACCATTAATCTCTTAAGATAAGCAGCAGTTACAGTGGCAGTGGAGAAAAAAAACAAGATATTTTAATGATTTTGAGCTAAGATTAAACAGCTTGAACAGGCTGTGACAATGTGATGGATATTCAGATACTGTCATATTATTTTCTTTGTCTAATATGTGAATTTTTGCATATAAAATAATTTTCTGAAGTGTAATTAAAGCAATATTCAAATTGCGTATGACCTGGTTGAATCATAGGACAGCTGAGCTCAGGGTCATTGGACCTATTGTACCTTGTTAGTGGAGCTCAGACTAGCTGCACTAAACATGGAAACAAGAGGCACATGACTAAGAAGACCCCCCCAGGGTAGTGGACCACACCAGAGTTTAGAGTGAGTGCAGTCTACTGCAACCTTGTACTGAAACTGATTGTGTTAAATGTTAAACTCCACTATTTGGCTGTGTATCTTGTTGGTAAGGCATTGTGTGTCTTGTTTTGGGTTTAACTGCACTGTATGGAAGTTTGGAGTATATCATGTTGGGGTGCACTCTACTATAATATATGCTGTGGTAGGTATGCACATGATGTCAGTGTGTTATTACATGCGTTATTGGAAACCACAGCCACAACTGAATATCTTTGAGAATCTATCGCTAATACCAGAGGACTGCCCAGCTCATCAGGTTGAGGTATAATATACAGGACTACTGAGACATGCTACACTTTATCACTCTATTAGCAGAGTACCTTGTTGGAAGCCATCTCGCTGACAGAGTGTCGCGTTTTGAGAGTCTCTAGTTGATCCAGACACCAGTCGAGCTCATCCAGTGTCTCGATGGCCAGCTGCTGGTGAGGCTCCTCTGTCATAAATAAACACATGGCATGACGACATGGATTTAACTCTGAGAAACCAATCACTTATCATTTATAACTGAAAAAAGATCTCAAGTTCAGAATAAATAAAAAATGTCTACAGTTCTGTTTTCCATCCCACAGCCCTGTAATAGGTTACAGGCCTATTGCTGGTGTTTGTTCATAAAAAAAAATATTGGTGAGCTTAGTCAACAGAGACGAGTCAACAGCGTTGGTTTGCCAGATTGCACAATTCAACAGACAATTTCATTTTGATAACGTCCTAAAGGTCTCCCTGCTGGAACAAGGTCAATGTTCATTATGAACCATCTATAAATAAAAAGTCTATTCTAATACCAGGACTCACCTGCAAGGCTGGTCTTGCACATGGATGGTGGGTTGCTGCCCGAGGAGCGTGTCCTGTAGGCGAAAAATTCAAATACAGTTTGAGAGCAGGGATAGGATGCACCATGACTACAGTATGATAATATCTCCAGCTGTTAAATAATAATGAGATTACAAATAAAATAATCCAGAACCTAAAGATATTTTCCATAAAAACCTACTTGCTGGCTGTGCGATCCTGCTGGCCAGTTATCACTGCAAAGTTACTTCGGACAGTCCTAAGGCTGGCAAGGACCTATAAGATAGGTATAATAATCTGAATGCATAAAAAGCAATCAACATACATTTCTTAGATCATGAAACTACAGTTACTGAAAGGAGGCAATGTGGAATAGCATAAAAATGTAAAACTGCTGAATTGTACTCTTTGATTTGATGTAGCTAATGTAGCTAGGTTTACTGTTGTGTCACAATGAAACATTTTCTTTCAGCATCTTGTGAGCATGTGTCTGGTCTACTTTTGATGAAAGACTGAAAGGAAGATGGCCTTTCATTCACAGCCCTAAGATATTGGGAATTGCCTTCACTTCATTCATCTTGAACTAGGTCAAAAGCTTCCTAATACGAATCGTAGACAAGCCTTTGAAACCAGATATAGCGCCTCTCATCCTGCTTGTGCATGCATGCACATAGACATTAGCCCCTCCCTTGCTCTTGCCATCCTCTAGTACTGGTGGTATCGCTGTAAAACTGGCACTGCTGTATAAGTGACAGTCTGTTTCTAGCCATCCAGCTCCTAAGTGAACACATGGGAAAAGCACACCAACGGATAACGTAGTTGGTCAGGACAGCATGGTGCTGCAGTATTGGGTTCACTGCTTGCTTCACTTTGTAAAATGAGTACAAATGTGACGCACATCCCACGTAAGGACCGGCCGTGCCATGTAATGCCAGTGGGATGCCCAGGCCTGATACCGGGCCAACATATCGCTAAGGGCTGTTCCGGTGGAACCATTTCTGGCTCTGCTGTCTGGCAGAGCATATGCTCTCAAGAGATATACTCTCTAGAGGTTAGTGTAGACCTGCTGTCTTTAGTCGGCAAGTCAAACAATAATTTTTTTTCTCAAGTGAGCATTTAGGACATTTCCAAATGCCAGAATGAAACAAAATAGCTTAATCATTTATTTTTGGATAGCGTTAACTGTAAATATTACAGAGGACTCACCTGTGCAAATGGTGTTACAATCATGTCTTCTGTGTGTCTACAATGTAGAACAAAACAACACAACAACAAGGGAGAAAAAGGCTCATGAAAAATGGACAAAACACATGAGACAAAAGACAGTCAGTGTATGGTATAAGCTATATAAGCTTATTTTGAGAACATAATGCTGTATGATTCTTTGGTTTAAAAAACACTGAACACTCAATAATTGGGTGAATCAAACTGCACCTAAGTGTGGTGTATCATTTGCAGATTATGAAACAATCAGGATGCTGAGTGTTGTGTCTGTGAAACCTAGACAAAATTAGTTGTCATAATTAGTTGTCAGTAACCCTCGTTCAGCACTTCAGTAAAGATCAAGCTAGGTCAGACAAAAACATGTCATGCATTGAATGTACAGTGAGAGCGTCAGTGAGGCAAGGGGTGGGGTTTGGTGGAAGGGTGGGTGATGTGTAATAGGTGTGAACTGGGGAAAATACACAAGTAAAGACACAGAGAGTGTTATTACACTTGGTTGTCTGATTAAGTATCACATGCAAAAAACAAAACTACAACAAAATAAAACTGGGTGTTTCAGGGGGGCTTATGGGACCACAGGTGAAAAACCAAGCCATCATTTTTAGTCACGTTTGTCAGGAGGGATGTGGGAAGTGGCCATGAAACCAATCTAGAGCGAATGCAGGAGAGGACTTTAGGGGACAAAGTCAGTGTTTTAATTTTATTTTCTTTTTATCATGTACTTCTCACCGAGATGACAACCAGTTGACTTCCCAGTGCTTCAAGCTTTCTTCCCTTCAAAAACAGATAGGCAAGAGTAGATGAGGAGACCTGTGACTGATCATTTCACAAACTAAAAGGTGTTTAGACATTATAAGGGGAAAACTGGCTCTGGGACATACTGGAAGAACAAACAGCGAAAAAAGAAACAACATAACACAAAAAGTGGCCCCTTTTTTCCAATAGGTTGTAATCCTAGTGAAGCAGAGTTGACATGCAAGCGTTCCGGGATGGAAAGAACAGCTGGTTGCAGTAATATGGGGCTTTTCAATGCTGATGATCTGACTGTGGATTTTCCAAACCCACACAATGTGCACTACAGTATAATATTGCATTTTAAGCTAATAAAATTGACAGACCAGGATAAGAAATGCATCAAAATGCGCTCAGGGTAGACCCTTCTTAGCTATCTATTTTTGTTGGATTACTGTTGTGTCCATTCAACTCACTGTGCAGAATTGGTTTGAATTATGAAAACAATGCCATGGAAAGAGAAAACACATCAGCTAAAATGGTGAGCTCCTCTGGCTTCATAGTACTCTCTAAGAATCCAAGAAAAACATGAGAAAGACGAGTTTCAGGTTGGCATGTTTGAGTATAAGTTTGCAGCTTATATTCAGTCTTAAGACTGAGTACAGGTCCTCTTGCATGTAGCCCAAAACAAAACACACTGAGCATCATTCCTTTTTGTCGAGGTTGAGATCCGGGCTCTATGCTTTTGCCTCTATATAATGAGCTGTGATATTTTCATTTCATGGGAGCATTAAGGAGCTTTGGTCACACAATAAAATGTGAATTTGATAGGATTTTTTCCTCAAGCCGTGCAGCCTGACATGGATATAAAATTTCTTTTCATGTTGTGGAAAAAGTGTTCTTCATGTCGTAGCTGCAGGTGTGTGTAGAACAACTGTACTACATAGTCAGGATTTCAGGAGAGGGACACAATGTGAAATTTAGGTTCCAATGCAGCAGGTACTGTAGAAATTGTGGGTCAGTGAGATGACTTAAGAGGGTAGGTTAAGAATGCTATATCCTTCTAGAAATAAGCTGGGGATAACAAATATTGTTCAAAATGATATCACTTGTCAAACTGTTAAATGGACATACCATAACACCAGTATCAACCCATGGAACAACTGAACATGGAAGTGAACTTACAGGTCACTGGCAGTGGAGGAGTTTCTGGACGGAACCTTGGGCGACAGGTCAAAGTCTGAGTCAGAGCGGTAGAGAAAGGACTCACGCCGCTGGCTGTGGGGAAAGTTGGCCTGTATGACCAGACCAGAGCCAGGGCTGGCCTGTGGGTCCAAGGGGCTGCGCCCCACTGACAAGCCATTCTCCACATCAAAACTGCAGAGAGAGGGAGAGAGGGACAGACAGAGAATTAGCTATGTACAGTACATCTATCCCACAGAAACACTGTATTTAGCACGTGGCTGATGCTACAGAGCAGAATTACACTACATGCTGAGCTTGACAGTACAGTGAAATCACTGATTAGTGTAAACAATCTTGAAGGAAGTTAACCATCCACCCATCATCCACCCATCAACCTATTATCCATCCATCCATCCTTACGTCCATCCATCTGTCCGTCCATTCATCCATCCATCCAGTTAGCCAGCCAGACAGTCCTTGCTTTAGGGTATTCCACCATCATTCAGAAATGTAGCAATCTTTTTCCCATTATAGCACATCAAAACTGCCACTCAATAAATCAAGGATATCTCCTCCCAGTGTCCACTGAGCAGGCGACAATAAACATGTCATTCCCACAACTGATGCAATTATCAGCTGGGCAAATCAGTAGTAAATAATTTACCCTGTTGTTTATTGTGAGAAACAGGAATAACTGTTTTGTTTTTTTCTTTTGACCTGATTGGGAGAATATGAACTAAATACATGTAATAATCCAAAGTCAAAAATATCACCAAGTATTCATCACCATGTAAAATCTTTTCAGCAACGCTGGCAAAAATACAGGAAGTGGTGTAATTTAGCGGGAGGCATAACCAGTATAAATAGTTAAAGAGCACAATAGGCGCTAAAAATGACAAATTTAGGAGGGTGACAAAAAGGACATGTCATGTGAAATATGTGGGAAGCAGTTATCACACTGATGTAAACCACAAAGTGAGCTAAAAATGAGAATTTATTTTAAGAAGGTGCCAAAACAGGATAGCACTTGCATTTGGTCAGACAATGCAGTCTTACGAAAAAAACAAGAGTGCATTGAGAGATGTGTGAGAACCATAGAAACTGAATGGTTTCTACATCTATGGAGAGAGCTGGCTGGATGGTCTCCACGCTGTAGCGGTGCTGGCCATTGGAGTACCTGACCCACAAAGCCATTCCCATTACATGCATCATCAAATCAGATCTCTCTTTCCCTGTGTCCTCTAAAAATCTGAAATAGATCAACTCACACAAAACCTCTCAGACACAATCACATCAATTCCAGCCATACTTGTCAGTACTTCAGTGGTACTTGAGCTGAACAAACACAGATATGTAGTGGTCAATAAAAAATTGCAAGGTGTGCTGAATCAAATGCTCCTTGTATAGGGCTAAAGATTATAAGAGACAATATTTCAACAATAACAATGGACTGTCGATGGAATCAAGACTGTGAAGGAGATCTTTACAATCTTGATTCGAGTAGCCTGGTCTCACTGATGGGTAGCATCACACAGGCAACAAAGCAGTGTGTGTGTGTGCACAGAGAGAGGACTAGATGTCCGTATGTGTGCGCGGAGAAGGACTATTGGTGCCTGCTGGTATAAAATTAGCATCAAAGTATTGACGTGGGGTCATGTGAGTGTGTGTCTAAAAATAGCCTGGTGGTCAGGTGAGGAGGAGTTCCTCCCGATCAAACATGATCTGACTACAGAGAAAAACACCAAATAAAGGCACGGAGGCCGTTTTGCACAGTCTGGGCACGTTTCAGCCTTGATCCACATCTCTATTTTCCCACAGCCCCTCTGCTGACATGCAAACCCAGAGAGCCTCTGTCAGCCTGCAGCTCAGCTTGGCAACACGGCTCCTTTTCTAAACAGTCTGAGGAACTCCAGAGTTGAAATTCATTCTTTAACAAAACAGCCATTAGCAAATTGCGGAGGATCTTGGACAGGCAAAAACCAAGACATGCACTCAGTATTTTCTGGAATAAATACAACAGGGGAAGTGATGCTGAAATATAAAAATACCCATAGCCAGGGACCCAACGCAAACAAAAAATTGGAATTATGCAAAAGCGCTAGCTGAAGATGTCTGTTACTGATATGTGAGGGAAAGAGCATAACATAATACCCAAATATTAGTAAAGTCACTAATATGTCAGGAATCCCAAGACAGAGTGTTGTAATGGGAAGCAATAATTTTTACCTTGAAAAAGCTGTTGTAAATAGTGAGAGTTTTAATGACACTCATAAGGGCCAAGATACAAAATATCACAAGCTATAAAAGTTACTGTAGCTAACTGGTGTGTGCATCTACTGAATAACTGCCTTCCACATTGCTTTTCTGCTTGCAGACATTGTACAATTGCACAGGTTGATACATTATACTAGCAATGATGATACTATTATCTCAGGTAAATCAACCTGCAATAGGATAAACACCAATAGTAGTGTAATACACTTAGTTTGATCACATAGCAACACACACAGGGCTGATTCACAGTCCTCTAGTAGTGGACATGCAGCAAATGCAGCATGCTGAAATTCCATTCATTCCTTTTCCATCTCTTCCTGCAGCATCTCTCTGCTGTCTCTGCCTGGGATGCTGCATGAGGACAAGACGTTGGTGTGTTACTGGCTATTACATAACACAAGCTGAACAGGAGCCCCCATCCCTCCATTCATGTGACAGATACAGACACACTGACTGCACTGTGTGACTGAATTCAAACTGACTTGGATGAGTTACTGGTTTGCAGTAACTACAAATGTTTCAGTGTATGTATATATACACATACATATCTATATATAGATATATAGATATGTATGTGCGTATGTATGTATATAAATGTATATGTATATATGTGTATATATATACATATACGTGTGTGTGTGTGTGCATGTGTGTGTATGTGTGTGTGTGAAACAGCTTTGATGGAGAATATTGTCAAATTTTTTATGATAGTTTGCCAGTAGGGCAGGGGCAATATATCCATATTACATCAAAATCTCGATATGAAACTAGATATTGCCTGGGAGTTTGGATATCGTAGTATTGTGATATGGCATAGGTTTGGTCTTTTACTCGTTTTAAACGCTGCAGTACAGTAAAGGCATATAATTTCCTGAACTTATTAGGCTGTTCTAGCTATTCTATTATTTGTATCTTCCTACTTGGTCATCATATCCACATTACTGTTATACATTATCAACTCTATATTGTGTATAGATGTGGACTGTAAGCAAAGTGCATCGTCCCTCTGCAGTTGCTGCATTTTAATTATATCTGCAGTTGAGGCTTGACTCTCTTCCATGTCTTCATCTCTCCTCTCTTCTCTCTCGCCATCATTGTGCTTTCTGTCCTCCCTAATGATGCTGCTCCCCTGGCTGTTCCTGCGTGCTCTGACCATAAACTCGTTTCTATTTTTGTTTCTGCGCCACGCTTCTGTCTCTATGCAGCTAAATTTAGCCTCTTCGTGAGTGGGGAATAGACAGAGAGAGGCAGCGATACATCTAAAAATAGGATCTCAGGTGGAGCACAGCCCCAAACCCCCATGCTCCCCCTCCTCTCTCTCTCTCTGTCCCTTTCTCCCTCTGCATCACAGAGAGGCAGATTCTTCCTTCCATTCATGAATATTTATGGAGGGGTTTCTATTTGAAGCAGATGCCAAGCTAAAATTAGATCACTGATCAAAATATTGCCCACGTCTTTTCCTCACCGCTACTTCACTTCTAGTCCCCCCATCCCACCTCCTTCTCTTTCTCTCTCTCTCTCTCTCTCAGCTGTTGCAAGTTCAAAGCAGGCAAGTGAATATAGAACCCTGAATTATTCATCACACTGGACTATTTACCTTTCACTTGAATACTATGTACAATACTACGGCGGACACAACATATGCCTCGCAATGTGTCACTGATAGTACAAATGATCACAATGAATTTCATTTTTGGTCCATGTAAAGGTTTCCATCTATGTCGGTGTCTTAGACTGTGATAAATAAGGTAAACGGCTTTTTCATTCAATGAATTCAATGCATATTTCAAAAGAACAACTGAATTCAAAACCTTACACCAAAAATTCATGGTCAACTCACTGTAATTCTGTCCCACAACAGTTTTCACACACAACAAAAAGGCAGCGATTGCTTTTATTTTCTATTTTTTTCCCAGCCAAGGTTAACTAAGTACATTTCCTCTTTTCAGCCACATCCTACTTCACACTAACAGGTGCATACAGATTCACATATTGGAGGTGCTGCATGTAACCAGTCTTTTAGTCTTCGTTTGCAGTGCTCCATTGTGCATGGAAATGAATGAGCATGCACTCAAACCAAACGTATGCTAAATGTGCTGTGGCATGTTGTGTTTTCAAGAGGTCAAAGGTCAGTGCTTGGGCTTAGCGTGCAAATTGTCGGGACAGGAAGCTCCCATTGAACCACCATGGCTGTTTGGACGCCTGGACTTCAAAAATGACTCCATTGTCTTCCAGTGTTTCACATGCCACCGTGCTGCACCCGCCTACCTTCCCTGCCACCCTTACACCCTGCCTCCCATCCCGCCCGACTCAGCCATAAGGGTCAAAAATAAAGAAAACAGAACAAAGAAAATGATTGTGTTGAATGGGTGTGTGTTTGGCAATACAACACATAAAGTGGTGAGTGATGGTGAGTTGGTGAGTGATGGGAAATGCATAGTAGATTCCATCTTACAAATTGAACTGAAATGTATTCATTCTCATGACAGGGTCCCTCTACTGGGCTTTGGTGAAATCGCAAGAAAATGCCAACTTGGATGCTCCACTGCTGAAAATGAAAATATATGGGTGGGATCAAATATTACAAGATTGTGAACAGAAGAAATGGATGAAGTTATATGATAGCCAGCGAGCAAGCTGGAACACATGCCCCTCCTTTGGGATTAGATATGGTTACATGGATCCATCTCTATCACATGGCTCCTCATGTCTGTCGCAAAACTACTTTGGGCTATAAATTCACACACTAGGTGACATTAAGACATACACACTCTTACACAAACACAATTACTCACACACACCTGATTCCTTTCTCTTTCGTAAAAAAACAACTCTAGCCAGCATTCCTGGGCATCATAAAGCCTTTAAAAAAAGAGAGAAAAGAGAGAAGTACGTTACGGTGCTTGCTATTTAAGCGGCTGGCTGGTAAGAAGTATGATTGATGGTAACCTGTCAATGGCCCTGATACTTGACACCCCGCCTGCGTCACCGCCTGTCAAGGCAACGTCAATCCCATCTGGGGAGCATTATAATACAAGTGCTGTACAGGGCAGAGACAGGGAGGGAGGGAGGGAGGGAGAGAGAGGAGATAGACCTGTAAACCAGGGCAAGCTGTCATCTGAACCTTCATTCATCATTCCCAGGCCTTTGCTGTGACACAGTCAGAGGTAGAATTAGTTACATAGAATTAGTTAGACCAGAGCAGACTTGCATGACCAGTTCAGCCATTTATTCAACAGACATTTAAAGACACAGGAGAAGAGGTATTACATGTGCTGCAGATGGCCTGTCTTTCAGCAATGACTGACTGTGTTTGATTTATTTATTCAGCATTATATTTCAATGGAATATTAAGTTGCATCTATTACTTTGCAGGAGGGCATGAATGCAAATCTGAAAAACAAACAACGGCAAAAGCGTAACTAACAAAAATGAGTTATGCTGTGGTTTAATTTAGCATTTCAGTACAAAATACATAATTCAAAACACCACCGCATCTGAACATGACACGTTCAAAAATGTTCTGGTGCAAACTGGGATTTCATATTCGCCTACGGAGACCACAGAGTTCACAAGAGAGGCTGAGAGTCCACACCCTGAAGCTCAACACAGAGAGGGAAGTCAACCGTGGATGCAGGAAATCAACTATGTGGTAAATCTGGCTAAGTTATAAGGCAGCTGGCTAAGTTATAAGGTAGCTTTTAAAACTTTTGGAGAAGACTGCAAATACACCACAGAAGTCAAAAAGCATTTTTTAATGTAAATTAGTTTTTACACATCAGTGATCAGTGTTGGTAATAAGGCATGTCTGGATGTGGTTGCACGTGAATGGGTCTGTGGTACTGTATGCTGTTGACCCTGACAGGGAGGGAGAGCCTCTCTGTTTGTTTATCTTGCTCTTCCTCTCCTCTCCTGTGATATCAAGCAATAAGGCCACATGGCAACTAAGTGGGGAGGTAGAATAAGACACATGCATGTGTCTTATTCATGTCCTCTGTGTGAAGCTACAGAATTGCTCTGTTACAAGTTTATACTTATTACCTCCTATAGAGCTCTATACATCTGAACCTGTATAAAACAGCTGCACCACTGATGGCTGGGAACATGTCCATGTTTCTACTCAGCCAGAAATCATGTTAAGAAACATTATTAGCTCTGATTAATACAATTCCATTAAGTGTCAACTATGAGCATTTTATTAAAAAAAAAAAAAAGTTTTGGAAACTATCAGAGCCTTATTTTCCATGGTATTTGATGTATTGCACTACATGTTGCATGCTGCCATCATCTTGCCACTGTTGGACACTGCTGAACTTTTCTGTATTATCCTGGACAACTCAGTGTGTTTTATAAGTGCAAATGCTTTTCTTAAAGCATTGTCAACATAAACTAAATTAAACTAAACTAAACTCTTCATCGACAGCACTTAAAACTGGTTGTATGAACAGAAGTCAGCAGGGACACATTAGATTCAGCTCCTATCTGCCTTCTTGTCTTTGTTCCTATTGTTACAAATCAAGGAAAAGTATACACCCTGCACACACATGCATAAGAATCAGTGATTCCAGAAAGTATTAAAGAACAGCAAAGAATGTCTGAAATTCAACCATTTTGGCACTGTATCTTTTTGCGACCAACACAAGAGAATATGGAGCCAATACAACATATCAGTGTTGAAATTACTTATATATATACTTATATATAACTATGTAATTTATGTCTATTGTTCATAATCAGGGAGTGCAAAATGGTATTTAAAAGAAAATGGTTCTAGGAAACCCAAGAGAAAGGCAGGAACATAGAATTATTTCACTGACCTTTGCATAAGCAAGTCAAAGCCTTATGGGAAATATAATGGGTCAACTTTGTACAGACCCAGTGATGTGAAACGACCGCACTGTGTTTTTGGTAGTGGCTTTATAGACAGGAAATGTTTGCCATAGGAAAAAGGTAAGTTATGATTTCCGTGAACAGTTAAGGGTTGTTTTTATGACTACAATGAATCATTTTAAAAATATATTTTTGAAATGTAACTTGCCAGGAAATAAGACTGAAAAAAAAGATCAGTTAAAGAAATAGCAAAAAATGGCTTGATTCCAAGCCTAATAAAAGTTATGTTCGATATTATCAGGTCTC
>OMLB01018906.1:0-15363 GCA_900302555.1 Myripristis jacobus | reverse complement strand
GCTATTTTCAGATCATTTTTGTAACCTTTTTACTAATTTCATGCTTTTTGGGGGGGTTCAAAGGTTTCAAAGGGTTAAAGTCATTTTTGTTTAAATGTAGAAATGCATTGTTTTCTGCTCTACTCAACTCATACAGGAATACTTTATTTGTATTTTTATTAATATATCTAATTAGATTAATACTTAAAAAAATTATACACTCTCTCACGCACACAGTCTGACTGGCAGCTCTGCTGGCATGACCTTTTCTCCCAAAGGGCATGGGTCATGTCACATTGAGGACGCCCCACTCTGGTAGGACATTCAACCCAACAAAAGGACTCCATTGCCATCACTTTGACTTCTCCTGCTCTACTCAGCTGCCGCTTGGTCTCTTTCACTCAGTGAGGCTGAGAATAAGAGGAAACAGGAACATTCCTTACAACTCAAAGACTAGTAAGTCAGACATGTTAGGATGGACAGGGAGGCATGCTGGAAAAAAATTAAGCTTCTTCTCCAGACTGTGTTTACTAGTTTGCCAGAATGGGTGCCAATACAATGGGCCTGGTATGGGAGAGGAGTAGGAGAAAAGTACATAAGCTCACTCAGTTTTGTTTTGTTTTGTTTTGTTTTGTTTTGTTTTTTTGTTTGTTTTTGTCTGCTTACATTTAATGTGTGGTGTGTACACAGGGAGCCATACCCATGTCTTGTTTTTCACTGATCGATCATGTGTCTGGGGAAGCTGCAATGGCAAAACTGCACTCGCCACAGGTTTATATGGTTTTTTTGCACCTTTTGAGGCAGTGTTGTAGTTAGCACAATACACCACTAGAGGGCGTGCCGCTGAGACATCGCTGCTGCAGCTCTCCACGGAGGCCCAGGCCTGCCAACTTGCCTGGCCTTGACCATGCACTTGGGGAGCCATCATTTATTTTTGGAGCCTGGACTACATGGCAGCTGTGAGACTGACGGAGGGTGAGGAGGTGGGAGGGTAAGGAGAGAGAGGAGATGGAAGGAGAAGGAGGGGAACCGGGGCAAGTTATGCCAGCACCAGTGACACAAAAAGCATTGTCCTGATTTAATGGCTGTGAAGTCTTGCCTTCCCCTGGTCCAAGAAGCCACTGATGCTTAATTAGGACGAGCACTCAGACAAACACACACACACCCATGCTACAAATGCACCCACATACACACACACACGCACACACACACACACACACACCTCTGCCCCTCCACCCAAACCAGCCTTGCCAGCCCTTCTGCATCCAGCCCCAAGCAAAGATGATTCAATCCAACTCTGCCATCCTGGGAGATGAGTTATGAAGACAGAGGGTTTTTGTTGTAGTACGACACAACATATTTAATCACTTCCTACAGTGTGGAGGCCATAAAATTGTCACCGGGCTTTAATGTGAAGAGTTAAACCTCTGATGAGTCATCAAGTGTAAAATCAAACAGCCCCATGGTCTATGATTCATAACTACGCAGGGAGTTGTAAGCTATGCACTACAATGACAAGAGGAAAAGCCAAAGAGCAGCAAGGGAGAAATCATCCCAGAGTATGCTTTTATATGGCCTGGTAAAGCAATTGTCTGTTGGAGGTTGCGACAGGTATGACTGACTAAATTGTGATGATTGTTGCATTTTTAAGTAGAAACTTTCATCAAGGTGGCTACAGAGGAACTGTGACTACATTTTAATAGGCTCGCATAATTTCAGAAGGCAACCAAGGGAACCACATTATCAGCACCATGTTTTGCCTCGTGAACCACATAATTAACTTTTTACTGTGGGGGAAGTAGTGTGCAGTTGCGAGTATTTTGTATATTTATGTGGCATTTTACAAGATTCATAGATGCACTATGTATCCATTAGATGACTGTGTGTAATGCATTAATTACAAAGTTTGATTTTCTATCTCTTTTTGAAACAAATTACGTATTTCTTCTTAATCTTTAATCCAGCATGGTGTGATTGAATGACCTTGTTCATGATTTAGAATATTGACTGCCTTGTATTGATAATATGAACGCAGCCCGCTCCACAGCACGTCAAGAAGCCTACACACAGACAGCATTAATATGTATCAGATTGATAATATTTTCCTCCATCCTCTTTTGGTGCAGCACTCAAATGAGCACATGTCCCATTTGTACAGGTTTCTGTTTTAAAAAAAAAAAAAAAAAAAAAAGGATACTGCTCATTCTCTATGTTTAGCATAGTAGAAAATTCAGTGTGAAATGCTGGATGAATATTTTACCGTCTCTTTACACAGAGTAATATGGATACAAGACAAACTCATGTACAAGCCCCACACAAATATATGCCAAAGTGTTTCTTCAAGGAATTTACATCCAAATGTATTAAAATTCCTCCTTCCATTATCTGGAAATGCATATTTCTTAATTATTCATTGCAAGGCATTGTAGCACCCAGGTCTTGTAAATTTTTTATTTCTGCTCAGCTTCAAACAGTAGATGTTGTAAAGGGGACCCAGTTTTGGGGTGTGGGAATTGCTGCAGGGCGAAACTGACAGGATTTTCAGTCTCGAGGCACCTCTCGCTTTTTCATTACAGCAAAGCAAAGGAACAAATCCAGGTCAATTAAAATAAGGAACAAGAGGGCTTAGTGGCAGGCTGCAGCGGGAGGTGAACGCAGCACCCAAACCTGCCACAAGAGGGCACAAGGGGCTCATATATGTAATGAAAAGGCACAAAGCAGTTCTCAGAGGGGCACGGCGGGCCGGGGGATTGGTGGCAGCTCAGAACATAACATGCAGATCACCATAACTTCACCTCATATATTTAACTCAAGGTTAAACTTACAAGCCTTTTCCCAAGGCACATGGTACATTAACCAGACGCATGGCCACGATAAAGAAAAACTATAATGATGTAAGAATATGTTCCATGCTGTTCTTTAATGTTCGTTCACTTAAAAGCCCAGGCCCTTCACTTCTGGCAGTTCATAAAAGTCTGTTAGATGTCTCCTCTCCTAGGTCTTACCTTTATTCCCTATAAAACCTGCTCCTCCAATCCTACCGGTGCCGTCTGCCAGAAGTGTGTGCTGGAGAGCATCCGTTCTCCACTCACGGTGATGGTCGTTAAAAACTCTCAAAGTGACACGCCCATGTAAAAAGCGTAAGTGGCTAACCTGGGGGTGTCACATTGAATTTAATGGCTTCTTGTTCCTTCCCTCTGCTTTATAGAAAATCATATCTTGATGTGAAAGGTGCTCTCCCTTGCCCGTCTCATAATAAGCTGTGACACGAATGCTCATACTCACTCGCATGCACGCACACACACACTCGCGCACACAAAGAGAGACCCAGCTCTGGCCCAAGACTGAGAGGCTGTAATTGTGTTTATGACAGTGCCCTGACTCTGATACTGGCCCTAGTCCAGTGTGCAAGTGCATGTGTGTGCGTGTGTGTGAGATTGATTTGGGAGCTTGGTTTGCGTGCTCATGTGTTTAGCAAGTGTGTGTGTGTGTGTGTGTGTGTGTGTGTGTGGTTGAGCCTTTGTGAGTGAGTAGCCTCCTTATGACCTCCCTGATGGCCAGAGATGGGCTGAAGTCATAACTCTTCTGTCTAGCTTTACCCTTGAGCAATATCACAGGCACTCTCTGAACCGCGCAGAGTGCAGCAAGTCAAACCACTGAGCTTCTTTCAATGACTGTGGACCCACACTGATACAAGCACTCACATACAAAACCACTCCAGTGTGACACAGGCAGCTGAGCACTGCATCCCGATGCCTTTTGTGCAGTTGAGAGAAAAATATGAATACTGGGGGAAAATCCATGGGTTAATTAAGAAGTACCGGGTGATCAAAATCAAATTCATTAAACTCAGCATGACGTTGTCTAGTTCTGCTCCCATTTGTACGCATAAGAACTCGCCTACTTGTGCAGAATAATAAGAGGTAGACCAACAGGCCTCGAAGCCATACTACAAGTCACTACTACAGCATTTCATGTAGGGTCAAGGGTCATTTAATGGCTCCTGGATGCAGAGCAAACATTTCCACTTCCTCAACAGTTCACCCAGTGACACATCAGCCCTGACTGCGGCCGTTAGTCTGAAAGGAAACAACAACAAAAGACTCACTTGCAATACCATTACCATTTTGGGCGCTTGCCAACAACACTCTGGATTACCTTGCATGGCAGACAAATTGGCAGTCGGAACGCTGGTGTAATGGAGGCTAATTGCCTGAGCGCAGGGTTAGTTTGTATTTCATGCAAATCTCATGTGCATACTAGTGAGCCTTGGCTGATAAACAGGACGAGCAAAAGCCATTCCAAAGCAAAAATGCGATTGAAATGGTTTCTTTGACGCAGGGCTACTTAAGAGCTTTTCATTGATAGTTGTTCATGTTTGTGAACACACGTGACTGGAGTCTCAAATACGGCCATGTTTTGTAAGTTGAATTGTCTGGCCAATCATTTCCAATTACCAATACCATTCCACAGCTGGTTTTACTTTCATGCCAGCAATCATTTCATGATTTTCCTTTTTTTTCAAATTCTAAATGATTTTTTGGGAGGGAATCTGCAATTGAAGGAAAAATCAGATGAGAATTGAATGTTAACACAGGACTCTTCCGCTTGATCATTTTGTCCCATGTAGATTTGTCTTTCAGGTTAAGACAGTTTGTAATTGAAGCTTTTGAATCTCCTTAGTTATCCTGTAAACACATCATTTACTCTATTATGTTTTTTTCAACAAAATTATTAGAAAATGACATCAAAAACAAAACAAAACAAACAAACAAACAAAAAAAAATGGAAAATGTTCTGTCATTAAAGGTTAAGATCCAGAAATTAAATTGCTGCAAATTACCTCTGCTCATTAAGACAGACTAATGACATGAAACTGGTACATTCTCTCAATCACTGTTGTGGCAGGTCCAGCTCTGAGGTATTGACACTTTAACTGAGAATTTCCACTTTGTGAGACTTTATAGCTTTACTGTACGTCATTTCAGAGGGAAAATTTGTACTTATTACTCCACCTCATTTATCTGGTGACTATCATGACGACTTTATTTACATGCAAAACATAATAAGCTCACAAATTTTTTGTTTAAACTAGCCAACAGTATGTGGAGCAGGTTAATGTGTCCATTTTTTTGCCACTCTGAAAGGAACTGTTTCTCCCAATGGCTACTTTTACTTTCCACACTGAAGTATATTTTACTAATACTTACATATTTTCACTCAACTAAAATTCTGAGTGCAGGACTTCTACTTTTAGTGGAGTGTTTTCCATTATGCTACCACAATTTTTTTTTTTTTTTTGGTTTGAGTATTTTCTCCACCTCTGCCAACTACACAATATGAACAGCTGTGCCAAGACCTAACAGTAGACATGATATAGAAGAAAAGTGATGATGCAGATGATATTCACATCCATCCACCTTATTCCAGTGTAAGTGGATTATGGATCAGGAAAAAAAAAAAAAAAAAAAGATTGATTGTGGTGAATTTCCATTATCTGGATAATCTTGATTATCCTTGCATATGTAACTTGAAAAAGCTGTCTAGCATGCTAAGGTACACTACATTACTGAAGTGTCGGTGAGTCTGAATGTGTCCTTGTTTCTATTTCACTAAAAAGGATGTTGATCTGTGATGCAATAAAAATAGATAAAGTGATTCCAGTATCATTTAGTGTCTTTTTCAGAGTTTTAAGCATATTTTGATGATTCTCTAGATAATGAATCATAATTATTCTGGCCAGGATAATCATAATATGAATTTTTCCTATCGTCCCATGCCTGAAGTGGATTGTGTGATGGTCGATATTTCAGGTAGGTTGTTGTTGGCATGCAGGTCCACATTCAAGTGAGGGTGCGTACCCTGGATCAGCTGTATCTCCACAACAGACTGTGTTGCTGGAGAGCCCTGTGGGGTCAAGCTGCAAGGACTCAGGTGGGTCACACTATCCAAGACACTGGACTGTAACATGCGTGATATCTGTTGCCATGGTCTTTATAGGGCTGTTACATAGCATTAGTCCTGTGAAATATATAGTGAACGCTCTGCTGTGACTGCAATAGCAACGGCCTCTGGCCTCATGAAGGGTACCTAGTTACCCTCCCCTAACCTTACCATCTGCATCACGCTGCCATTTGGAGCCCAGATAAATCATGGAAGCCCCTGTCCACGCTGGGAATAGCTTCTTCCAGATAAGAAGGTCAAGGGTCACATTCCTGGCCAAGGTTGACTGTGCTCAGGGCTAAATAAAGAGCCTAGGGGTTGCGGAGCAGTCCAGGGCAGCACAGGCCCTCACACTCAATTAGAATCAAAACAACCATCAAACTTGAATTTGAATTTGGGTTACTGAAAGTTAATGGAAAAAAAGGCTGTGTAGCTGTGCAGGGAACCATCTGGATCAAAATGACAGTAGTATCTCCATCACCTTGATATTTCGGGAGGGGAATTAACACAAATGATTAATAAACAGAAAGTCTGATGGTTCAGTTTATTCATCAAATATTTTCCCACATTGCTCATAGTCTCTCACTCTTTCACTATTTGTAGGTGTTTGTTTATTCAGCGCTGACCTGCCTGGACCTCTGACCCTGCCAGAGGAATGTGAGAGGAACAACACAGTGCAGGAGGTCAGCACCATCATTTACATCCTAAACACATGACAGGCTATCAGGCAGAGGTTAAAGCTGGTCAAGTTCATGCAGGACAGACTGGATTAGTAAACCTTTGGGGCCAGGGTAGGGGAAGGGAGGGTCTCTTTACACACACAAATATCAAATTGCACCTGTTTACAACTACGCATAAATTCACCACAGTTTCTCCTCTGTATACACCCGTGCAATAGATTCATTTATCACAGTGTCTCACCCCGAGAGTTGAATCTGTGACAAATCACAAGGCCAAAATCATTCAAATGTTCCCAATGTGTGGCTTGCATCACCTCTGGTAAAACATAACAGCAACAACAACAAAAAACAGTCACATGAAAAGATCCACGTTGAATAGATTTGCATAGAGTAAGACAAAGTTTGTCCTTGTCCAAATGAGAACACGGTACAGTCAAACATTTAAAACACTGATTTTCAGGTTGTCCTTCTCATCCTTTGATCCCCTGTGAAAAGGCTAGACAGTCATGCTGCAGTGATCAGTCAGGGTCAAAGTCATTCTCCACTCTCCCTCCTCCTCCTCCTCCTCCTGCCTCTCCACTGTAGTTTTAGTCTCTGGCAGCTGGTGGTGCTGTAAGACTTGAGTCTCCCCCCCTTGCTCACTCCTTAATAAAAAGGCTGTCACCTCTTCTCTCCTCTTTTGTCCTCTCCTCTCCGTCACTCACCTCCACACGTCAACGCTGAGCCACTGCGGCGTCCTCCACAAACCCCTGAACCAGTCTGCTTTGATGGGGTGAGTGGGGACCCGAGTGCTACACAAACTAAGCCAGACAGGAGCAAAGAGCTGGACGGCGGAAACAAACTACAATAAACACAGAGCAATGGGGCTGGTATTTTCACATTTGTGCTCTTATTTCAAGGATCCAAGGGGGAAAAAATTGGGTTGTTAAAGGGGCTGTGATGGTAAAATCAGTGAAGAGTGACTGGCTCAGCTCACACCTGTACATTTTAAAAAAATGTTAATTAAAAAAAGCTCATGATTCAAAAGCATGGTGTCTGGCACTAGGTCATTTGTGTGAATGGTATTAATTGGGTTCCCTGTGAGGCCACACAGCCAGCGGCTCAGTTATGATTCCAGTAGGTAAATATTTGCCTGTACTAACCTCACTAGCTACCATAATGATTCTTTGTGTTGCACTGTGTACAATGTGTGAGTTTCTGTGTACATATCATTCACTGCATATGACTGTGTGTGTGTATGTGTGTGTGTGTGCGTGTTGCAGCTCAATCCCCCACCGTTTCCTCTCTACAGCTGCAGCTCGGCAGAGTTTGATCAATAACGCGTCCTTCATTCTCAAGTCGGGCCTGACCTTGGCAGCCTTTTGTCTCCTTCCAGGGGCCAGAGTGCGCATGTACAGGTTGGAAAACAAGGCTCTCAAAAATCCACCCTTGGAAGAAAAAGAATTCCCCCCTCTCTGCCTCCACCACTTCAGCATTCTCATTAAGAGTCTAATGAATCATATATTTATTGCGTTCTTATCTTAGCATAATGAGGTGACGCCACTTTTGAACTCATTTGCTAAATTACCACAGGCCGCTGAAATGGAATAAACTTCCAATTTTTTTGCGTGTGCTCTTGCATGCATTTTCAGAGGGCAACATCACTGGAAAGGGGAAAAGCCAGTCTAAACAGTTCATGAACAAAAAGCATCTGTATACACTGCTCCAGCTGGTAAAGGGTGTGTGGAGTATGGGGCATTTGAGACACTGAGTCACACAAGACCACAGCCAAGGGGTATGGGAGCTGATCTGATAGATCTGTTTACATGTTAATACAGTCTGACATAGCCTGCAGGTGGCACCATTTATAGACTCCATTGTCCCTCCAGTTTGAATGACTGTTTATAGTTGAGAAAATGCCTTGAGCTACCGCACCTTTTATGTTATTCAATAATAGATAAGATGCTCAAATGGATAATGCATGAAGAATTTTGTTGTTAAGGTACATGCTTGCCCCATTCATAATAATGCATTAGAACATGCAACAAGTTACACTTTATATGCATGGGCACTTCATCATGGGCCTACATGCTTTATGATCTCTTATGTTATTGGGTACGGGTAAAGCTCAAATGGATGGTGCATTACTGGATTGAAGCTGACACTCCATCAGTATGAGGCTGTCGGCTTAGTTACATGGGGCAACAGAATATTATAAAGCAACATTACTCATGTTCAGCGTTTGAGAGTATGACAGAGATAAAGTTGAATGGGTGTCAATGAAAACCTTTGTAACAAAATCAATTTCCTTTTTATGTTGTGCATTACTCCAACACTGTTTTATTCTAGTTGTAAGTTATAAAGACAGCTGATTATCGCAGCACTTAGTATAGAAACGAGGACGATGTGTACATTTGTATACAAGTCTTTCAACAGAGGGCTTCTGCAAGATTGCCTTCAATCATAAAATTACAGAATTAGTGCTGAAAAGTCATCATATGAACGGTTAATCTGTCTGAAGCATTGTGGTGATAAGGTGGTTGATCTGGGCTCCTTTGCCTGCTCAGGGGCTCAAATTTGAGTCAACAATTGAGCCAGAACTGCCCATCAATATGCCTGCGCTAAAATCCCACTGTCAACAGAAAAACCTGAGAGTCTCTCTACATGAATTACAGCCAATGATAACAGAAATATGAGCCAGAATTCCTTCCAGGCATTGCAGGAGACACATTAAACCTTAAAATGCTTCTCTAAACGATTGTTGTTTAGGACATTTTAACTCAAAGAGAGTCCCAAGTGTAACTTTTTCAACAAGGAAATCAATGTGTTTTTATGTCACACATTAGATCCTTTAAAAACGAATTATTTGTGGTTTAGCAAAAGTTGCCTATGACTTAATATTTTGGGAATCAGTACACAGACTTTATATACTTTTTGCTGCAACTTCAACACCTAGTTCTTTAAGTAATGATATTCACCAAATCAAACTTCATTCAAAAAACAGATTTTATTAAATTATTCCACTTTTACAAAACCAAACATCTGCCAGGATTTGAGGCAATGCACAAACAAAAACCTTTGTCAGTTATTAACTGACAAATCACCCACAAATTTAAAAAAAGAAAAAAAAAAAAGAAAATTATCTTCTTACACTTTCCTCTTCTGGGTGCTGATGTAAAGTACTGAGGAAGGAAAGAAAAGCACAAGTTCAAACATGAAAGTCTGAAGCTCTGTTGAGCAATACTATGTCACTTCTGTTACCAAATTTGGTAGCTGTTGACTTTTTTGACTCATCTATCCAAGCTCTAAAGTAGGAGTGAGCATGTGGTGGGTGGGGGGATAAAAAGGATATCATCACTGAAAAAAATGAAAGGAAATACAATGCTTCAGTAATATTCTGAGTCTGTTCAATACACACAACTTTTAAATGGACGTGCCACATATCAAATGAATTTGTTTAATCTTTCCAGTGATACTAAGTATTCTGTGCTAGATCACAGGTTGTAATTTAATGGCAATCAACATTTTATTATGTAGCTGATAAAAAAAATCTAGGAATTCTGGTCTGTCTAAATAGTTTTAAAAAAAAAAGTGAAGTGAAAAAGTGCAATCTTCACAAGTAATTAGGGAAGATTGAATTAATCAGCCTGAAAATCAGACCGTTTTCAATCATAGCAGCAGATATAATGATGAAAACGTTGAGTCAGATTTCTCATTGCATGCTGAATTTTTTGTACTGGTAGGGTGTATATGATATGGCAGGTCCAGGTGCACGGCTGCATACTAGTTAGCTCGTGCAATGAACTACAGCCAAATTAACTGATTATCTGGTACTTTTCCTTACACATATTTACATAATGTCAGACGATCCCTGGCTGATCAACTGGCTGCCGGCCTTTTTAAAATCACACTTTACAGTCAACTGGCTGGTCAAATGATGAGAATTACACACACATTGCATGCCTGGCACCAGGAACCCTTACGTTAGGCGAACAGTGGGATGGAAATACAGATTTGAATTTGAAGTGGATTATTCAACCATGAACAGTGTTATTATAGGGGATATGCAACTTTAAAAAAAACACACACAAGATAAAGTATCAAGTTAAAATATCAAAGTATCGAAGTATTGACAACTGCTTATGAGAAGTTTTAGTGCAAAGGGAATTCTTTACTTATCAATGATGGATAGTAACCCCTCAACTCAGATTTCTAGGTTAATCTCCCTCTTGTTCCCTACACAGCTTAACCTCTTCAACTTTGCCACAACCACTGGCAGGTTCATTACTGCTAAATGGCCTTCGTTCAGACATTTTGAATTTGATGTAATGTTGCAGCCATAAAACAATGGCATCTTGGGTATGAATATTTCACTCAATATATGACTGATCCAGCTTCAATGAAGTGCTGAGACCAGCGGATGCAAAAAATATGTATGTGACACTGTCATACACTATGTAAAAAAAACTTAACAAGTGCTTTAGGAAATAGGTAAGGAAAAATCAGTGTTTATGGGATTATTATGAGAGGTATACATCTAATACAAAAAATATGCATTTCCCACTTTGCCAGAACACACGTTAGAGAGAGAGAAGGGGTGTTTTCACCAGAAAAAATAAGGACCACACACAAAGCCTGGCTCTTGTAAGGGTGCACGTTCCAAGCACCTTAAAACTCCATCATGCTACACTTAAACTTACTACAGAATATAATTTTAATAATGTAATTTGGCAAGCTTGATTGCAGTTGGTTATGATCCAGTTGCCTCACAAAATAAGCTAAGAGTGGGTAGTAACACAATGTAACTTTCCACTCCTTTTTAAAATTTTGTGATTCCTCAGTAGTGCCAGTAATTTCTACTGGACAAACATGAGGGAATCTGTTTTAGCCTTAGGAATAGAAACAAAGTCAGGAAAATCCATATTTGTAGATAACAGACAATACAGGTCAGTATAACTGATTGTCCACCAATATAGAGAATTATATAGAGAATCTCCAGTTACTCTTACATTTTCCTCCTGAAGAAATATTTACAATACAAGGAATAGCTTTCAGCAGGTGTTTTGTACAGGGATACTGCAATAACCATAAAAGTAAATTATCGTGTACTGATGTGCATTCCATGGGTACAAAATAGCTCAATCAATAAGCACAAATATTGTATTTCTCTTCAAGATAAAGACCACTACTGTTTCACATCTGGGAGTGGACACATCTACGAAACTAGAAATTAGTTAGTGGGTCTTACCATTGTTTCCTCTTAGAAAAGCATCGCCATACTTGTTCTTGAGCTGACCGTTGACATACTCCTCTGTCTGCTCTATTGCGATGTTCATGTAGCCGTCCAGGCAGGCCAGGACACCTGTAAACACACACATGCAATGTCTCCTGTTAATGTGCTAAGCTGGTTTAGTATCATGAAGTGAAGCGCGTTACTGTTGAAAAATGACAGACACACACCTGCTAGACTAACCTTACCTCTGTAATCGACACCAGAGTTCAGTTTGACCACCACCGGTCTCCCAATTATCTGCTTCAAGAAGTCGCTGGGTGTCTGCTTTCTGAGGCTCATCTTGACTGCAGTCTGGAAGAGGGTCAGCAATACGGTTTGTGTTAGCTAGCTACGATTAAACACCAAACAAATTAGCAAGACGCCAGCTAGCTAGATGGCTAAATGGCGTTTACTGACACTTTTCATTGACTCGTTAGAAGTATTTTTAACTAATTTAAGTTGTGGGACTATGGAAAATTACAACGTAAATAGGCGAATTGGTCTCTGCATTTAACGTAGCGCAAAACACTATCTGTTTGCTTCCATCGCTAGCTAACGTTTCACATTTGCCGTGTTGGGTGCTTGTTAGCATGGTCGGCTAACTGCTTTTACTTCAATGGATACGGTTGCACTGAATTATGTGAGATGCTTAACAGCCTTGCGCATACATTAGAGGCGTCAAATGGTGCTACAACGGGTTACCGACTGCATTTGGGAAACTTTAATTTTCATTGCTATTAGCATTAGCGTGTTAAATAGCTGTTACCCACCTGAACGCTCCCTGGACGATTTGCTTTTGGCAAAGACTGAAGGGACCAATCATATCCGCCCGTCCTCTGACGTGTGTACGGAGACTGATAATGGACAAACATCTCTATCGTTGCGCGCCCGTTGGGTCATGTGCTGAATAGAAGGTTACGTTCAACTTTGTCTTCATTACCAAACATTACAAAAAATAAGGTGACGTCGGGTTTTATTTTTAAGTGAGTGTTTGACTGTGTTACTGGTTTCAGGGTACTACCTGTCTATTTTTTACTAACTTGTTAATATTTTGAGCCAATATGATTAGGATGTCAAATTGGCATGACACATGTAACCCTACCATCGATAATCAGCAGGTACAGTATAACTGCATTATGCCTTTGCAGAGTAGCCTCACAAGCAAGGAAATTTGCAGCCCACTTCAAATAAGAGCAAATCTTGCCACAAAACATAAGACAACCTAATGCAACATACCATGTGGACTTGCAGCAGTAAATAGAAGAAACAGTAAGGGGAAAATAATAAAAGTTACAGACTAAAAAACTAACCATATCTTGAGGATTAAATAAGCACACACAACTGATAGTTTTAATACAATATTTTAAATACTGGGCAGCATTTATGTAGCACCTTTATAGTCTACCAACCTCTCAAATTGCTTAACAGTGTATGCCTCACATTCACACACTCACTCATTTTTTACACATTATGTATGAAGTGCAATGTATGAATGAGAAGTTTGGGAGAATAAATGACAGCATTATAAAAGGTGTGAAAATAGCTGATGTAAAACGCCCTTAGACTAACAAAAAAAAAAAAAAACGTCTATGAGCATGAAATCGGAGATTTCTATCTGATCTATCTATCTATCTGACTTTTTCCTCAACAGTCAACTCTCCACATATTCATCTTTCTATGTACTTCATGCATGCATGGTGTTATAAAGATAAAAGATGCTCTCTATCTCACAACTGCAACCCACCAAGATTAAACTTTATTATGACAAGCTCATGCCAAATCAGACTTTACCATATGCAGTACAGACATGTGATGCAGATAGCATATATAGTAACCTAAAGAATAACTAGAATAATCATAAAAATATCAATATACTATATATAACAATTAGAAGAACCTGAAATTATGAAGGAAAATACATGTGATGTGTGTCACAAAGTGCTAGTCACCTTATCAATACATGAAATTAGTAGATGTAGATAGTAGATAGATAGTAGTGTTCAAGGTTCCTGATAGGTGCTGAGCTGGGCATTACAAGTGCATTACAGGCTGCCTGGAGGCTTCCTGCCAGGCAGCAGTCTCAAGGAGATCATGTGTTTGGTCCTCTGTGTGTGTGTGTGTGTGTGTGTGTGTGTGTGTGTCTGTCTGTCTGTCTGTCTGTCTGTGTATGTGTCCATAGACAAGCTCACAAGCTTATCATACAGCCATAGTAATGCCTGTATGATGAAGAACCTGTCGTGGTTGTGGTGATTCAAAACCTTTGTCATTCAAAAATGTTTGTTTTTGCTGGTTTTGCTCTTTCAATCAATTCACTGTTTAGTTAACATGTTTTTTTTTCGTTTTTTTTTTTTATCCTGTTGTGGCTGTGTTTGCACATCCGAGTTATGCATTGCAATTTTTGGGCGAGTTTAAACACTGCTGACACAAAATGCGCAGAACCCACATGAGACACAGGGGAACAAAATACTGTACAAAGTGTCAGAGCGGGGAGTTAAAATAGGATAATCAGCCTCGTGCTTCACGACTGTAAAGAATAACATGTTAAACAGCTGTCACTCTTTCACACACCAGCAGAATATTTGCCTGATCAATGTGGGTCTTTAGTGAGTGTGTGTGAGAGAGAGAGAGAAAGCGACAGAGATGTAGTAATTTAAAATTTTGCTATTGTAATTTGTGCTCTTTTTGAAACGTGTTTTTCTCTGACTTCTGGCAAAGAGCCAGAAATGGTTCACGAGCCATAGGTTCCTGGCCACTGGTGTAATGTGTGTAATAAACTGAAGACACGCCTGGCAGATATTTGCACTCTAGCGAACACACTCCTCTAGTTGTTCATGGAGGCACCATACGTACAAAAAAAAAATCCCCCTGAATATATTCATAAATTGAATAATAAAATAATAGAAGAGACATGCAGCTGTGAGTGTGTGACTGACATTGCCTGATTGGTCCTTGTAGGCAGACACACTGTCATCAGCAGAGAGGGGTAGAGGTGGGCAGTAACAGTGTCAGGTGGGTGGGTGCTGCCGAGCAGGGAGTCGGGCTAGTTGGCCTGTGGCCCCCTCGTCAAACCTGTTGAAAAAACAGGTTTTACTCATTTGCTGTGTCCTGGTTCCCCTCCACCATTTGGCCTGGCTGCTTTTAGCCAGTGATCTTCTCATCTTACTCCACCCCTCCCTCATACTGTTCTCCTGCAATTTATTTTCAATTCTCTCCCGGGAGGTATTTTTTCCATCTATTGTCCCTCCTATTCTTCAACTCCCTTTGAACAGAGTTAAAGGGACTTTAATTTGTCAAGAGCAAGCACTGACAATATATCTGCCATTTCTGGACCCATTGTGTTGTTTGTCCAGATAATTGGCCAAACAGAGATGTGATGTCATTGTCACACCAGTACAGAGTTTTCTTACTGCTGTCATTTAAGATCAAGTCTGGGTCCTTTTTTCTCCAACTGGATTAATATTTATATCAATTTTATTTAATGTGACAGATATTTCAGCAGATTTCAGAATT